>NJDD01003022.1:135382-147073 GCA_002245505.1 Calephelis nemesis
TTTGGCCATTCTTCTTTATTTAATTTATCAAATCAAAATGATTTTATAATTATTACTTTTTAAAATGCTAATTTTAAAAAGTAATCCTAAAGACTATGTATTGCATATTTCATTATTTCATGTCATTTTTGACATAATCATTAGATATTAATTGTTTTATTTAACAAATAGAAAACATTTTTGCTCTAATTATGACAAGTTTAATTTTCATTTAGTTTAATTAGTTTTTAAAATTAAAGTCAGGCTTATAAATTTTAAAGCAGAGTAACTCCTTCACCTGCTAGTGGATTATCTTGAAATTTAGTAATGGTGAAATATCTTTGGGCAGCTAGACGGAGTGGTAGAATTCAACACCTCAGCTAATTGGGACAAGTATGTAACCTTCTTAATAAAGTGAATCAAGTTCTGGGGCCCTACCATGAAGGCTTAAAGCAGTACTATTTCCATCTTGCTAAATGACCACTGTTACCGCTGTTTGCTTTTTTTCCCTGTTAATATTATCCTTCCGAATTCCTTACGTTCTATTGCGACAGAAGATTTGAACGCCTGGGAAAAGTGAAGAAGCAATCACGCAAGTAAAGACTCTTTAAAATATACGCCGGTGCGCCAGCAGGTCGCGACCTTTTAACAATAAAATCATGAAGAAAGAAGTTAGAAGAAGATAGGTCAGTCGCATTCCTTTATTTTTCCACATAGAACCTGTACCTGATGACATACAGTCAACCGCAAGTCTGTTGATACAGATTTTATTTTCTTAATTTCGCATACCGCTGTTTAAATGGTGTAATTCCTTTTACGCACCACATTTGTGGTCCTTCGAGACGGATTGGCTCATTTGTGGTCCTTTTATGCATCAACCACCTTTATAAGCAATTTTATAATGTACATTCTAAGGTTGTCTTTCTCCGATGACAATTAGCATTATTGAAATAATACTATTTTAAGAGCCTGTGGTAACCCCCCTGGTCTTATCACCACTTTGTTGAGGAGGAGTTAATGTAGACGCCTAACTTTACTGTCCATCTGCAAGGCTTGCGTTCAATTTCCAACGGAAACAGGCACTTGCACTGAATGAACATTTAGATGTCTACATTCTGGGTGTGGATGTTTATTAAATTGTATTTATGGTGTCTATTTTACTGTTTTTATTTATTTGTATTGTTGACTAGCAACCAGAACACAAGCATATAATTTCCTAACTTTAGGATTAGATTCTGTTCAGAAGAATCAGAAGATGTTCAGAAGATCTGTGCTACTTTTTTCTTTTATTTATTATTTATTTATTTACTATGGAAAGACAGCCTTAAGAAACTAACTTACATAAGACATTTGAAATCAGATTTGTCTCAGATTTGCAGTACGTCATTGTGATATATGATATTTATTATTTAATTTTATATCTTTACTACTAAAAAAATCAAAGTTTTTACAACTGAAAAATTTATCTCTACTTATTGACACTTAGTATTCTCTGCCTTTTAAATTTAATTAATTTGTAATTACCAAAATCCATACCATAGAATCCAGATGGGCAAAAACACCCTTAGGAGATTTAGGTAAAAAATGTTATTAATTTTATTAGTACATACAACACATACTGTAACCTATTTTTTTTAAAATATTATATTCTGAACTACCTACTAAGTACTTGACCAATTTTGATAAAATATAAGTGATATTGTGAATAATTAATTGCGCTCTTCCAACAATTTACAGAATCATAATTATTTTAACAGAATTTTTTATGCAAACTAAAAAAAAATTAACAAACAAAAGTGCTAGATTGTTTGGATTTTAAGAGTGTCAACTATTCCTTAAGCAAATATGTACAATTTTATTATTCACATTTTGGGATTATAACAATTATTGTAATTTTACAAAAAAAATATTTAAACGTTTTTTTATTAAACAGTGCCAAATATTATTAACCCGTCACTACATATTACTACAAAGAAGGCCTCTGCCTTCTCATAGGGATACACTTTATTATTATTTTATACATATATAAGAACAGAACTTACTTCAAGTTGGAAATGCAAAAAAACAATTATTGAGGTCCCAAATCTACTTTTCAAATAAAAGATACAGTTTTCTTACCTAGAAATATTTTATGTAAAAAAAAGTATTGCAAAAATCATGAAATACCTGCTCTAATTTCTGGGTTTGCCACATTATCATGTTTAAGGCGAGATGTTAGCTCATCATAAATCTCACTGCAGGAATTCATGACTCCGAATAGTAGGCCATTGGTTAAAAAAGATCCCATCACCACCAAGTATGCTCTAACACCGCCGTCAGGAGGTTCATTCGCAATTCTGTTATGAGGAAGTCTTCCATTCGATTCAGATTTTGAAATGTAATTAGGTTTATTAGCACGCAGCAAATCTTTATTTTCCATAGGAATTTCGTCAGCTTCTAAATCCATTCTTACAGTCTCTTTTCGAAAAATAAGATTAATTTCAATTGTGACTTCGGCCTTAGTAAAATATTAATAAAACATATTTTGTGTAGTACAGCACATGGTATTGTTACTTTCAATAGGTTTAGTTCTAATAAAATTCAATTTGAATGAAACTCGATCACTGGACTGTGTTTTTTAACATTTATGTATTAAAGTTAGTGATTTAAAACAATTATTTGTTTAACATCTCACTATTACACTGTATTAAATTCGAATGTTTCACGTTTTAATACTAGTTACTATTAGAAAATATAATAAAAGAGATGATCGTATTACCAAATGCAATTTTAGCTAACTATTGCGGTATACCGTTCAAACTTCAAATTTCAGCTCAATGTGGATATGACAATTATTGACACATGACAATTACGCCGATGACAGTTCACAGCTGGCAACTGACAATGGGCGTGTTCGGCCGAAGTAAGTACTTACAAAATTTTGTAAGTCACTTACTTAAGTAAATTTTGTAAGCATAACAAAATTTTCGGCCGGGACACAAAATAAGTGCTAACGCAGTAAGTATGGCTTAATATACGACGCTATTTTGCTTATTGTTTATGTACGGGATATGACATAAACCAGTGTTTTGTGTTATGTCAAGCCAGTAAGTCTGTCCTCGCCGAAAAGTGCTACAGTCAGCTTGTAAGACTTTAATTTTTTTATGCTTACTGGCTTACTAAGTTTAGTAAGTACTTAATTCGGCCGAACACGCCCATTTACTGTACCTAAAAGAAAGGTACCTTTAGGTACCTACCTTTCTTTCTTTTTCTTAAGATTTTTTTTAAGGTAATTTGCCCTTTTCTGGGGCCGGCTAAGACCTTTAGGCCATGCTGCCACGTCTTCCGTATTAATTATTTCACCATTAGTCACATGTCTTCCGTTAATTATTCTTATACAGTTATTAGTCACTATTTACGAAGTCACGTCAGGCTCTAGGCGGTCACTTTAAAAAAGCTCACTTTGGGAGATTTGGCGGCAGCGAGGAAATTCATGATACACTAATTTGTTCATGATTATTTCATTTGTGCACTTGAACTGAAAAAAACTAAACTAATTACTACCTAAATTAACCAAATTTACTCATAATTAACACGAAATTCATAAATTTTGAAAACAATACGTCCATCTTCTTTAGCGAGGTCGCCAAAACTTCATCTTTCTTTAGGTTTTGGCAATAGCCATCGACCACACATCCCAATAGACGCCGCATTGAAGGCAACCAGTTTCTGTCAACACATAAGTGTAATTGTTCTTATGTAGCTTATTACTAAAAAAGATATGAACAGTATCGACCAGGTTTGTGACCTATAAACATTGTCGCGTTATTGTATAAAAAAATAAGAAATATATTTAAAAATGACTCAATTAATCAAGTTTGTTTAATTAAATGGTACGGTAAAGACAGCCGCACTTCAATTTACGGAAAAGATGGTAAAACTTTCCATTGGTTGATTAAAAATAATAACATTAATAATTACATTTTAAATTATTTGATGTTTATCGGAGTTCATCATATACTGGTCGGACATTGTAAGATGCGTGTTTATATCCCTTTCTTACAAATGTGATTTTTAAGCTATCACTTTCGTTTGCATACAACTAGTGATGGACTAATGTAATGTGCAAATCCATTTTATCGACATTTTTATTTATTTACCCTCAATAGGATACCGGTCTTGTACCGGTCTGTATGTTGGTATGTATGTATTTTATCGATAAATTTAAGCACTGACAGAAACAATAAAAAACTTATTACTCTACGTACTTTTGAGTTGGCTACTGGATAGTGGATAGTTACTCTTTTTTATGTGAGAAGTCAGCGAACATGTACACGGCTCTCTTAATGGTAACAGATAATAATGGCCTATATATACCATTGACGTTACAGGTGCGTTGCTGTCCTATGGTCGGTATGTAAGGCGTTTTGTGCAAATCTACTGGCTTCCCTACCCTCCGAGTCGGAATGTGACACTGTCATTGTAGCGGCGGGAATGGGTGAGGTGGTGCATAACTACCCAGGGAAGTTGCTGCACACCACTCTATTGACCAGTTATCTTGTTGACCTGTTTTACCTGTGCTCGCCTCTTACGAGGTGCCTGGCAGAGGGCAGGTGATCTATTTTAGTCAGCAGACCCGGACGCGGTACTGAACTTAACACGGTAGAGGGCGCTGTTATATGTCATTGAAGAACTCATAAATATTTAAGCCGATTTTAATGAACTCTTTTAAGTGCATTAGGTGGTTATCTGGGTGATATGAATTCAACACTGGTTCCGATAGGCGGTGTTGCGGTTAGTATGCCATAAATCTTTCAAAGGGCTGTGACAATTTTAAAACTAATTTCTTTACAGTATTTTGACGATATTTTGTAGTTCAGGTGAGAATTACTCGAATGAATAAAAACAATTCAATTTGATAAGTATGTCATTTATATCAGGTATCCACAAGATAATAAAATGAAAAATATAATTTGGTTTAAAGAAACCAGACAGGAGAATTGGTTTCCGAATTCCAAATAAAGGGTATTAAATCTCAATATTTTATAGAAGATTGTTTAATCGCCTCTGTGGTCTAGCGGTCCGGGTGTTGGACTTGACTGCATGAGGTCTCTGGTTCGAATCCCGGGTCGGCCAACGAAAAGAAAATTGCATTTTTCCAATTTTGTAGTAAAAAATGTTGGTCGGGATTGGAAATGTGCCCAGTTGGCAATAGGCTTGCCACCTGTCACATTATGGGACTTAGTGTCTTCGGCTAGTCGTAGGTGCCATGGTTGTGCCTCTGCCTACCTCTTCGAGGATATGGGCGTGAGGATACTTTTTATTGTTTTATTCACTTTACGCCACTACTGCTTCATGACAATGCTAAAATACATACTGCACAACAGACGACTTCTCAATTAGAAGAGCATCAATTGGAATGTAAAAAGCATCCACCTGAACCTAACTCCAACATATTATCATTTTTTTAAATTTGAATAACTTTTAGCAAAAGAATCAAATAAAAAGAAAAAGCTTTATCAATTTCGAGGGGGCAGTCCAAACCACGTTCAAAGATTTTATTCCCGTTCGAATGGTTTTTTAGTAGAGGGATCAATGAATTGCCTATGAGATGGCAAATATGCATAGGAAACAATGGTTCATGCTTTGATTAAATAAATAAATTACATTAAATATATTCGACTTATGTTCTTCCCTACAAAACGCCAATTTCAGATGTAAGGACCTAATATATTCAAGTACGGATATTACTCTCAACCGCAAAAATGTGTGACCTTGAGACGTTGAGTTGCATAGCTGCGATGTGACTTGCAATAACAAAATGCGATATGATCCGTTATAATGTCGCACTTTATAAAATAAAAATAAGCATATCGATAAAATTTATTGTTTGTATTAAATATGTCTCATCCCTAATCTTACATATCTTTTTATAAATATGACGTGTTGTCATTGCAAGGGCAAATAAGAAAGCAGTGCCTCAATTCCCCGCACCTCAGCTTTTTGCCAGAATTGTTTCAAAGCAAAATTATAAAGAATAGGCGACTATTGGGATGTGTGGTCGATGGCAATAGCGTTAGCATTTTACCACAAGTCAAGTAGAATTTGCATCAAATTTACCAAAATTTGGATTCAATTACAATTAGTCATAAGTCGTGTCAGAGTCTTGGATAAAGCGATGGCCTCATTACTCAAGGTCACATTGTAAGATTTCGCAGCAACGTGGAAATACACGATACGCCAAATTATTTATGATTATTTCAGTTGTGGAAAGCACTGAACAAAATACAAAATTGACAAATTTCACTCAATATGAACGCGAAATTCAAAAATAAATTGTTCTAAAAAATGAATTCAGAAAATATGCGAAAAAGCTGCTTGGAATTTTCAAAAGCGTTTTCTTTAAATGAATTGAAAAATGTAATTAGTTGTACCAAAGATGATTTGTTGCACCAGGACCCAAATGATTTATGATGTCTCTCTCTCATAATTTTTTTAGGTAACGGTTCTCTTGAATGTTACATACATACATACATATCTTCATGCTAAGTCCCTTACGGGGTAGGCAGAGAGTATCGAGTGCCAGACCTCACGATCCTGACAAACCTGTCTTGCTTCCTTCACGTTCATTACCTTTTTCATACCAACACGTCGGTTTCGGAGACTCTTGACACCACCCTTGGATAATATCCGATTGATCTGATCGTGAAATGTCAGCCTTGGTCTCCCCGGGTATCCATCCACATTCGCATTGTATATCTGCTTTGTCAATCTTTCATTTTCATTCTTTCCACATGACCGAACCAGCGGAGCATGCCCTTTCGCATTTTAACACCAACACTTTCTATAAATTTTCCAAAACCTCACTTTGAAATAGCTTACCCAACGCTCCATTCACACTATTCCCTGCACTCACTCTCCTCTCTACATCCGCGGTATACCTTCCATCCCTGCTAAAAGCACAACCAAGATACACAATTTCATTCACTTGTTCCAGCACTACATCATCAACCAAAACTCTTACATCCGTTCTGGCTACATCTCTTTCAAATACCATTATTTTGGTTTTCATCGCATTCAAATGTTAGCCCCTTTCTTTACAATCTTCTTCCATAACTGTAACCAGTGTTTGCAGCTCAGATGGAGTAGGGCCCAAAAGTACAGCATCATCTGCATAAAGCAGGTAATTCACAACTTGGTCACCCATACGCATTCCCACATTCAATGATCTTAACCTTTGCAGACATTTGTCCATATACAAGATAAACAGGCGTGCTGACAACACACAACCCTGCTTGACGCCAATGTTAACATCAAACCAAGGCGATATGTTGCCATCCACCCGCACGCATGCTTTACAGTCTAAATACATTGACTGCACCGAACGCAGCAGGGATCCATCTAGCCCATAATCTGCCAAAATGTCCCAAAGTTCTTCACGTACAACCCTATCAAACGCTTTTTCGAGATCCACTAAACCGCAGAAAACCCTCTGACCCACAGCCAGATGCTTTTCAAAATGTTGCCGAGCGAAAATACTTGATCCGTACATCCTCTTCCAGACCTGAAACCGCCTTGAGTCTCCCACAATGTTCCATCGGACATCCCTTGCATCCTCCTTTCAACTATTTTTCCATACACTTTTGATGCTAAACTGATCAAACGAATGGCCCTGTAACTTGTACAGTCCATGCGTGAACCCTTGCCTATAAACAAGGGCACGATGACCGAAAGTCGCCAGTCTTCAGATACTCTGCCGGTATATTTCTTGAATATTATTTATATATTATTAGCGGCCCGCTCCTGCTTCGCAAGGGTATAAAATATAATAAAAAAAAGAGTGTGTGTACTCATGTACGCACGTAAGAAGTTATACTTCTTTTACGTAACAATCCAAAAATACCAAATTAAAACACAACGCATACATACATAAATATACATAAATAGCATGCAACAATAATTAAAACTTATAAAATATAATTAAAAATAAAAAGGTTCGCAACTAACTTCATAGAAAGGTTCGCAACTAACTTCAGGGTGTTACTTTTGATTGTCATATTTATTTGTCAGTGTGCGCGCGCATCGTAAAAATTCACTCATCATTTTTTCCCAATCGCGCCAAAAGAAGTATAACTTCAAAAATAAATAAATATCTGTGGGCAAGTTACACAAATTGAATCTAACCCCAAAGTAAGCAAATTATTTGCTTGTGTTTTGGATGTTAGTCAACGATTCTAATACATAGAAATACTTAAATAGATACCAGAATAAATTTAATAAACACCCAGACCCAGAAATGCAGACATCTAAATGTCATCACACAAATGTCTGCCCCCGTCGGGAATTAAACCCGAGCCGCGCGATTGGTCAGTATAGTTAGGCGTGTACTCTAGCCACTCGACCAACGAGGCGGTCAAAATATACATATAAAACTTCATCTTCAATCACTTTATCTATTAAAAAAACGGCGTCAAAATCCGTACCGCAGTTTTAAAGATTTAAGCATATCAAGGGACATAGGGACAGAGGAATGAATGAATGAATGAATGAACTCTTTATTGTGCACAATTAAACTAATTACAAAATGGTACAATTAAGTATTAATAAGAGCATATTATTATAGTGACACAAAAGGCGGTCTTCTCGCCAAACAAAGCGATCTCTACCAGACAACCTTTTTGTCTAAGGAGATTATATAAACAAAGGTTCAGTAGGTAAAGAGATTAAATATACAAAACAACTATAATATAATATTAAAATATTAACAATAACAGTATAGAGAAAAGCAAAAATAAATATGGTATAAATGTAAAACTAATATAAACAAGCAAGCGTTAACAAGGAAGCGTTTTTTTATACTATGTAGTGATTTACTCGATGTTGTCTGATAAGCATTGAAGATTTAAAAAAAAATCTATTAGAACTTTATTTCAAAATAATAATATTTTATCAAATTCTCAGTACGGTTTGCCTTCCAATGTCATAAAAAAAACTCTTACGCTTAAAGTGATCAAGAGAACGAACCGCTGTATGTTTGGCATCCATGTACAGCTCCGTCGTTAGTGTTTGTGCATTTTCACCAAAATTAAGAAGAGAGTTTTGGCGCCATCGTGAATGAAGATGGTCCATTGACTTCTAAGTATATGGACATGAAACACCTACGAAAAAAGCGTGTACCGTTTCCACTCAGCCAGGTGATCCAATCCACATAAATAACGTTAACGAATACGTAGCGCGTAGAGCTTCCGAACCTCCCCAGGGCGAACCGTTACCCCCCACCGACCACGATGAAGTGAAAGATATTATAAAAAAAACTTCACAATAAAAAGGCCCCGGGGCCTGACGGTATTTCAAATAGGATAATTAAATATTTTCCTACCGCACTCATATACCTACTAGTAAACATCTTCAATGTATTACTAGCAGGCAGTGCCTTCCCTGACGAGTGGAAAGAGGCCACCGTCATCGGAATTCATAAACCGGATAAACCCCGGAACCTCGCGAGTAGTTACCGCCCGATCAGTCTTCTTAGTTCACTCGGAAAAATATACGAGCGTCTTATCTTCGCCCGCCTTAAGATGGTCGTAACCGAGAAACATTTGTTAATGAATGAGCAATTTGGTTTCCGGGCAGCCCATTCATGTACAAATCAGGTGCACCGCCTCACGGAGCACATACTAGATGGCCTGAATAGACGACTACCCTTATACACGGGAGCGATATTCTTCGACGTGGCCAAGGCGTTCGATAAGGTCTAGCACAACGGCCTAATCTATAAGCTCTACGAAATGGGCGTGCCAGACAGACTAGTTCTCATCGTACGAGACTACTTGTCGAATCGCAAATTCAGATTTCGTGTAGAGGGAACTCTCTCTAGCAGTAGGCCCCTAGAGGCGGGAGTGCCGCAGGGCTCGGTACTCTCACCTATACTATACGCCCTCTACACGAACGACGTTCCCAGACCGCCGCGCGTCCACTTAGCCCTGTTCGCGGACGACACGGCTCTATTTTCAACCCACCGTCGCGGTAAAGTGATAGGAAATAGTCTCAGAAAAGCGGCCACTCTCCTAGGCAAGTGGCGCATAGAAGTGAACCCTGATAAAAGTGCAGCAGTGTACTTTAATCGAGGTGACAGACCCAGCGAACGGGTGGTGTCCAGGCGTAGCCCGGGTACCATCAAACTGTTCGACAGAGCGATCCCCTGGGAAAAATCAACAAAATACCTAGGGATCACTCTAGACAAAAATATAAACAAAGTGACACTTTACAAAACGTGTGTCAGACCAATCTTAGCATACGGTAGTGTAGCCTTCGCGCATACCTTCCCGACTCATTTAAAAAAACTACAAGTTGTTCAGAATAGGTTCATACGAACTGCCACGGGAGCTCCGTGGTACGTTCGCAACGAGGACCTACATCGCGACCTCGATTTACCCACGATAGCACAGCATTTCAAAGAACTATCCGAACGTTACCTTGAAAAAACTGCTGCCCACCCGAATCCATTGTTAGCTTCCGCGTGTGACTACACACCGGTCGCGAACGCGCCCCCTAATCATAGAAGACCCCGCCACGTGTTATCGGACCCTCCGGACCAAATAACCGTGGCGAACGCTCTACTTCCTCCACCTGCAAACCGGAACAAGACAAACTCACACCTCAACAACATTACACGACACCGTCGCCTCCGGTCTCGGCGACGAAGACCTCTCTTGCGCCCCCATGCATTTAAATAATGATGTCTCGGGCTGAGCACTCTGCTCGGCCCACAAAGCTCGGTGAAGTTGCATAAAATCGCGAGATTAGAAACAAATTAGTCATTCAAAAAAAAAAAAAAACGAATAAAGCCTGCCGTTGGCTACTAAATATGGGTGCCATTTTGACATTGTTTTTTTTTTTGACATTATAAGACTGTCCAGAAAAAGAAGAGTACCGATATCGATACATGATCTACTGGTGACGATTGAAAGTTAAGTTTAGGTAAATAGATAAGATAGATAAGATAATGAAATAAAATGGCAACTATCAACTTATTTATTACTTGCTAAGTGCTACTCAATTTACTTATAAATACGGAAATGTCATTAAACAAAAGGAAGAATATTTATTTACTTTTTTTTTCAAGAATTTTTATTTTCGCGACCATTTTTTCTTACATTGTGGCGTGCAAATATGTTTATTCTTTATATAAGTTAACTCTTTATATTTATTTAAGGATCAGTATCACAACAAAAAAATGTTCAGATTACATTTAACCCACTTTCTTTACTTTTAAGTGAGCACTTGAAAGAATTTTTATTAAGCTAGACTGTGATTGATATTTTCAGAGGCAATGGTATACATTCTTATCGTTTCCAAATATTATTTTCTGGGAACGTAAAATAAAATATCAATAATTATAACAGTACATCACTATAAAAATTGAACACTAAATATGGATTCTTGGCAAACATGAGAACTGTATTGACGTCACTTTAAAAGACGCCAAATGAGCATAGACAAAAATATCGTTATCTCTTTCGGCGTAGTAATATTAACATTTGTTAAAAGAGACAAAGAGATGTTGTAATGTTAAATGTCGATTCCAATGGTATTTATATAACTAAATTTGGTAAAGAACATTGTCAGTGTGACCAGATTCAGTATTTTAAAACTTTTTCAGTATATTTCATCGATTTTGCCGAACATCAGTATATTTTCAGGTATATTGCTGGTAGTCAGTATTTTTGGGTA
>NJDD01003022.1:170239-193018 GCA_002245505.1 Calephelis nemesis
TCGTTCTAAATTCTAATACCTATAATTAAAACAGGTTTCTGCTTTTAGGATGATTTATTTTATCTATTAGTAGATGCATTTTTATATTTTTAAGAGCACCATTACACAGTATTCTGTTAAATCTTGTTCCATACATGGGTTGCCTGGAAGAGATCGCTGATTTGGCGATAAGGCCGCCTTTGTGTATCTTATAATTTAAGTTTTATTTGATGTATTTGTAATTTATCTGTATTTGGTGCACAATAAAGAGTTAGTGTATTGTATTGTATTGTATAATTTACACTATATTCAAAAATTGTGAAAAAATTACGACCATCTTCATTCACGATGGCGCCAAAACTTTCATTTTTTTACTAGTAAATTTACCAATTTCTAGGGCCGCCTAGGACCTTTGGGCCATGTTGCCATGTCTTCCGTATTAATAAATTATTGTTCTTGTTATTTATTTTCAATTCACTCTTGATTGTTATTTGTTACATATAAACAAAGCATTTAATTCACTGGTGAAGTTCCATTATCGCAGTGGCTTTCTTTCTTAATCTCATATTGTAAGATTTGGCGGCAACGAAGAAATTCACTATGTACTAATTTCTTTATAATTGTTTCATCTGTACACGTTAGCTGAACACAATTGAACTAATTACTACTTAGATTAACCAATTTACTTATAATTAACACAAAGTTCATTTATTACGAAAAAACTACGACCATCCAGTTTTTTTTTTGATATTGGAAGGCAAACAAGCGATGGATTTTCTGGTGGTAAGAAATTCACGCCACCTAGAGACACCATAGGTGGTAATGATGCGCTGTAAACCTACAGCCGGGGTGTCAGGCCTCGAGCAGAAGTAAATTTACCTACTTAAGTACTACCTTTATCCTCCGAACCGGAACACGTCAACAGTAACCGCTGACGTAGTGGCGGCAGAAATAGGTAAGGCGCTGGTATCAATCCGGGCGAGTTGTTGCGAAGCTCTACCACCTAGTCAGATGTCACGGTGGTAGTGACGGTATCTATGCTCACCTTTCAAAAGCTGTCTGGCAGGAAGGCAGATGGTCTATTCTGAAAAGGAGCTCGTAACAACATGTGGGAAAATCGTTACTGAATACTGATAAAAGTTCAAATAATAAGATATAAGATGAGGTATTTTAAACATCGTTGTCATATTTAAAAAAGGAAAGCTCTTGGAATAATGTCTTGGTTAAGTAGACATTAGGGCTTTTTTGAGGCATTCTAATTTTGCACTTAGGGCTATTAAGGGCCATTTAATGTTATCGTTAAGGCTATATACATTTAGGAGTTGGTAGCACTGAAAGTTGATAACAGTGCATTTGGCAATTGGCACATATTTTAATGACATCTTGTCAAACTTGGAAATCGAAACTTGAAAGCAAACATTGGAAATTAGGATTTACTGTGGAAAATCTCACTTATCTATAATTTACGTCGTATAATAATTGCTGAAACAGGTAAAGTATTTTTTAACTTAGGTATATTTTGATATAAAATCAAATTACTAACAATAATGTTTCTTTCAGATTTGTTTCACAAGGCTACGCCCAGTTTTCTGATATCAAGTCTTATTTTTCGCTTCCAACATAGGACTCTCAGACACAGCCGTTATGGACATGATGGTATCGACGTTACAACAGCAAAGGGCTGTTACTGATCAACTTAGACGAGAAGCTTCGATCAAACGTATTCCTGTTTCAGCTGCAGTGGCAGATATAGTACGGTATATTAATGAACACGAACAGGAAGATTGTTTATTGGTGGGATTTTCGAGCCAGAAAGTTAATCCATTTAGGGAAAAGAGTTCCTGCACTGTTCTTTAAGTTGAATTGCTGAAGTTGTGTAAGACAGCTACAAAAACATTAAATTTAGTGTACAAATCTGGTAACATGTTTAATAGAATATACCTAATTTGAGATGTTTTGTTTGATTAGGCATGTTTAGCTATTAAAAGTATAATAGTCACTGTCATTGTTCTGAAAGTTGCATATAAAATGTGACATACCTATATAGCATAGCAAATTGTAGCATATAAAAATGGGATAGGTCCATAAGCAAGAACAAAGTTTTTAAAGTAAATGCTTATATGATTAACCCAGCTTTGCATAAACTTATTGGTTAGTAACATGTTAAAGAAATTAAAGATGTATTTCACTCTTATCTTGTTTTTGTGGCTGTTGAAATATTTATATTAAAACATTATATTTGTGACTAGCTTCATAACTGTCAGTATTGTAAACAATCATTTAATTCTGTAAATGTGACACTTAACATTGTTTTCATTTCTTTCTTTGTAATTTCCTATTCTATTTCTTACTAATTAAAACTATATTTCAATTTTATTTAGTTTTTGTTACCCCAAAATGGTCTTTGGAATTTGCACAATAAAATTTATAGCAGTTGTAAGTCAAAGGTTTGTGTTGCATTTACTTTTGTTAATCAAGTTGCAATGGTATTGCACAAACTAGTCACAGAGGTAAAGTAAGCCTACATTTCACTAATTCCACGGAATCTGTAACTATTGCGATGAGGTAAAGTAAGCCTACATTTCACTAATTCCACGGAATCTATAACTATTGCGATGAGAAGTCTTCCAAATGACAAAGAATGTGACAAGCCTAAAGTGTGCTCTGTGGTGAGTTTTTTGACAAGGTTGGGATGTAAAAAGTTCTTTATGAGTTTGGAGTCTATTTGTCATTTGGTTGCGATGGGATTGTAGGTAGGGTTGTCACATGTGACTGACGTGACAATTTAGATTGCTTACTATAATACCAAACTTTATTTGTAGTGGAAATCTTCACAAGGATTGTCACATTCTGTCTTTTAGGAGAATTTTGCCACAAGAAATACTAAACTTAATGCTTCTTCTAAATCTGTTATAATGGATTTCCGTGAAGTAACCCCTGATTCAATAAAATATATACAAATCAAATGAGGAGCTCATTCTCAGAATTTATGGACCTCATCCAGGTGCTTGGTATTCTTCAATTGCAGCATGTGACCTAATAGGTTGTTACGTCAACAGGTTAGTCCACAAAGTACATTGAACAATAGGGTAGGTTAGTCTCAGGTTGACCATGACTTCAAAGAAATACTAATGTCTGCTGGTCCATCAGGACAATATTCTAGTTGTGTGCCTAATTTATGAAAATCTCCATCTTCATTGAATTATTTTATAAATCTATCTTATTTTATCAAACAATGAACCCTCAATTTTGCCAATTTTTTTATTGTTGTCTTACAAAATACAAAAGGTTCTTAATACAAAAGGTTCTTATTATTGTGAAAAATAATTGGGAAAATAAGAAAATCAATATTTAAATTTTTCAAAAACAAACTTTCAGTACTTACCTGTTGATGTCAAGTGGTATGAGGTTTGCCGAGTTGGCTTGTTATAAATAAAACTCAAATTTTCTACACACTTTATTTGTGCACTGTAAAAAAAATTAACTAGGCATTAATCAATTTCCAAGATTTCTTGGAATTGTTAAGATTTAAGTGTTAGATAACTTCATAGGGCATTATACCTGCAACCTGTGTTACAATTACTAAATTTTACCAGTTTTCGTATAAACATTGTGAAATACAATATCAGCCATATATTTTAGTGACTATCAATTTACGTATTAGCTTATACTAAAACATTAATTGTATAAGTCCTATATCACAAATAAAATTGATAACCACAATTATTGGATGTGCTTTAGAAGGGACACATTGAATGCAAGGATGTGTCTTAGAAATTAACTCTTTGTGCAGAATCAAATGTGCACTTATATGAAAAGACGATTCATTCACAAACTATTAAATTATATGTTTAATATTAATACTATAATATGTTACGCGGATATAGTTACTAACTGTAAGCATATAATGCAAGCAAAGTAGTACTGATCTGTAGCAATTCCTATACTTCACTATAACTAACTCAACAATGAGTTGTGTAAAATGTTGAATGGCAGTGGAATTAAACATAGGTAAAACTTATTTAGTAGTTGTAAATTGTTTGAGCAAATTTGGAATAAATGAATTAATCTTATTCTAAGGGTAAAACTATATAAAAAAAATAAATTTACCAACTATCAGTCTTTTAAATTGATGTTGATTATCAACCTTGTAGCAATTTGCTTCTCAAAAGTTTACAAACAAGCCAAGTAAAAATAAAAAGTAACTTTTATAAAACATTAGTACATGTCTATCTTCTAGCAACACTATTGTCAATATTTATTATTATAGCTTTATTAGGTAACACATTATCTAAGAATGTATCATAAGAACATAGTATACCTACAATATTATTTATGGAAGTTTAGAAAAATCAATGTAAACTAAGAAACAAAACTAGGCCTATTAAAATTATTCACATTACTTTTAATAACTGATTTTTTCCACAAATATTACAACTATGAAATAAATTAAAGTCACACCTCTAAGTATATTCCTCTTAAGTAATAGTGCACAGCATTTCTGTAACAACACCATAGCTCATTTACTACTACCATTATCCTAATATTTAGAATGTATTACAAGTTCTACAACAGCTCTTTATCATAAGATTAGCCTTACACAAGTCTAAAGATACTTCTATGCCAAATCAGTGTCTACATAAATATTATGGTAAAGGTTTCTAATTTCAGATTTCCAAGTGAATTAGATAGCAAGATGACCTGATACTATAACTTTATTTAAAAGCATAACAATATCAAAAGTCGAAGTACTTAAATTATACATAGATAGTTTTAAAAAAGGCCTCATTCATTTGGTGTATGCATACCTTATACTCTTGAATGTGCTAAAAGGAATTTATTTGATCTTACACTGTTATTAAAACTTCTATTATAATTAGTTTTTTAACTTACTTTTTAATAAGTAAGTTATTTACTCATTAAAAAGGATTTTCCAACAAATACAAACTAGCAAATTAGCAAGATTATAGTATGTTTAGAATAAAATTTATTGTAAATACAGTTCTGTCAATTAATACATTACCATAATGATAAACAATACTTCAGCATTATGTTTGCGACATATGCATACTTTGTAAACTTTTGAGATATGTCAACCCTTAAAATAAATTCACGAGGGTTAATATTCAAAAAAATGTTTAGATCTCATCTTGTTTACACTCTTTCTTGATTAGGAGTAGATACTTCTTCTGAGCCATTTGCCACACTTTGATGATACAATTTTAATAACTCCATTGCATCTTGAGCTTGACGTTTTTCTAGCAGAATTCTGTAATTTGAAACATATTCATATACATTTTTGTTATAGAAAGAAATGGGCTAAAAAGCTGGAGCTCTGCATTACCAAAAACAACCGGTGTCTATTACTTAGTAAACTTTTTTTATCATCAGCATCATTCATCATCATTTCAGTCATAGGACGTCCACTGCTGAACATAGGCCTTCCCCGTTGACTTCCACTTCGACCGGATGGAAGCAGCCTGCATCCAGTGAGACCCCGCGACCTTCATAAAGTCGTTTGTCCATCTCGTGGGTGGCCTTCCTATGCTTCTCTTGCCGGTACGTGGTCTCCACTCGAGAACTTTTTTATCATATTGAAAGGCAAATAAGCAGACGAATTGCTTGGTGGTAAGAAATTCACGCCACCGAGAGCCACCACTGGTGGTGTGTTGCCAACCTGAGTCAGAGGGTTGCTGCAAATCTCTCCTGACATGTTATTGGCGGTAAGCTTATGCTTGCCTTTTGTAAGCTGCCTGGCAGGAAGGCAGATGGTCTATTCTGAAAAGGAACCCGGACCAGCGCGGGGAAAACGTAAAATCCGCATTAGTTTTCCCTTGTTAGATATTGATCTTCTGTCCAAATGCACCATATAATTTACTATCCAATTCGTAACATTTAATACTTCCTACCCTATTTGAGGGATATGATTTATTAATTTTGGAGTACCATATACCAATGGTAATTTCCAAATGTATTATTATGATCTTGACGACTATGAATATTTTTAAGATGGTAAAGGTTATGTCCAAGCCATAACACAATCATTAAAAAAAATCATAGTACTTAGCAATTGTTTTTTACAATGCTGCATAAAATTTCTTTTAAAAAATATGACCCACAGCTCATATAAAATTTCTTTAAACTAAATAATGAAACAAGAGCTAATGGTTATCAGTTTTTTTTGTGGAGAGGCAATGATGAGTAAAAGTACATGTGATTTATTTGATTTTACACAAATTTGAATGTGATAAGTTACTTTTGGTGCTCATGAACAAATTTTTTTAAAATTAATATTTGATATTTTTCTGTGCAGGTGCTTGTTAAAACATCACACATATTTTTAATTGAAAAGGCTCCAACAATATTTTACATAAATATAAGTAGTGTTTCTTGTTAAAATTTAAAATCTTTGTAATTTTTTTACTTCTGACATAACAGTAAATAAATAAAGAGTAAACTTGAATTTAAAACATTAATTAAGAATTTTGTTTCATAAAAATCAGATACTAAATAATCCAACATACATTGTCCTGTTCTAGCATTTTTTTCATACGAATCTTTCGATGAAATATACATAAAAGATAATCACAATTGCAGCAAATGCACTGGTATCAAATCAATTTTATTTATTCTTAAAATATTGAAAGTTTCTTAAAGAAAACAACATTTCAAAGTATACCCTTATGACACATTATGGATAAGTAAATGAATTAAAGACATTACCGTCCAGATGCTTCCTTAATATGTTCCAAAATAATCCTGTTATCTCTATCAGTAACAATATCGGCCAGGCTATCTGGATCCATATCCGACAGGAGCTCTAAATCCTGTCCTCCTAGTAGTGAAATATGACATAAATTGTGCTGGAGGCGGCCCACGAGATTTGCTACTTGTCCTTTGTCTCCAAGAGAAACTTCATCAGTTTGATCTAGAGATACCTGACATTTCGGCATATTCGGTGCCCATTTCTCATTACCGTGTAAAATCATAAGGGAAGTATCAGGATCTAAAGTTGAAAAATATTCTTCATCGTCAACCTCAGTGCCATCGCATTCGAGAACCACGGTAAGATTTTCCGAAGGCAATCCCAATTTTTCTGGAACCTTTGTTACTAGATCTTGTAATGACGACGCTACAATACCCTTCTTTTTTTCACGATTTACATCACATATTTTATAAGGTTTGTTAATATCGTCCTCCATTATATACAGGAATAACCAGATTTACATAAAATAAATAATCTTTGTCGCACAAAACATTCAATACAAAATTTCAGTCAGAAGATTTAGCAAATCTACAACACTAGGTAATGTAACACTTGGCGAATTTTCTTAGAAATTGTAAAAAAATAATTTTGAATTTTGACGTTGATTGATAGATAATAAAATTGCCATAAATAAAAATGAACTCAATTTTGTTTGAAATATTTTTTTATATTAATATCTACAAAGATTGTATTAAGTTTTTAATTGTTTCAATATATTAAAACGAGAATTCAGACATCGTTTACGTAAAAAATGCACAGGGAGAGAGGCGACTTAGTTGCTTTCTATCAGCATACTGAAGTCTGAACGTGAATTGCCAACGAAGTAGGGTATGAAGTATGAACTACGAGCTTTTTCTAACATAAGGCTGAGTATTGTTTGGGATAGATTTTAATTCACGCAGGTTGTAATTAATATATTATCCCCATCATTACATACCTATTTATTTGGTTTTACATATTTACTTGGTGTATAATTTTATTTGCTAGAATTTATTAAGAGATAATAATCGGTAATAAACATTAAAAAGTATTTGGTAACACTAAAAACCGAGGTACCTAAATAGTTAAAACCTAAAAACTAAACGACTATTGATAGATAAGATATTTATTTAGTATTATTACTGAGGTATATATTCTAAATAGATCTTTAAATTTCTTTCATATTTGGTTGCACGAGTGCGTGGTTTATGTGTCGTACGATAACTCACCTATAATATGTTAACTATATGAGGTAGGGTGTAGCCATAAATAGCGGAATCTCCCAATTTTTAAAAAACAAATACGTGCGTACTACCTAGTAGAAGAGTTACTGAACCCTCTGACTTACACGCGTCGCACAAAGCTAGAAGTTTTTTTTTATATCAAAAGTATATTTTTCTTTTTCAAATTACACAAAGATTCGTATGTTATAACTTAAATAAATGTAAGCCTAAAACAATAATTGGTAATCTGTTTCTATGCGGACAAGATGGGTACAAGTATTTGCGGTGTGCCAGAATGCACTAAAGTTGGCGTCCAGTTTAGCGAAACATGTACTTATATAAAAAAAATAGATTAAAAAACGAAGGGTTGCACTCCGGGAGTGCCGGCAGAAGTGAAAACTTGAATATTAGCATTGTGTATTTTTGATATTTTGGAATTGATAGGGAATAATTTTGCACGAATTGCTTTAATTATCGGTATGAAAGTACTATAATTTATGTCGTAGAATACAATATTCATTTATTGCGCTATCGTACACAAACATGACAACAAGAACATTCGCGCAAGCGCCCTGCACCGTCTAAACGAAACAGCAGTGAGCAGGCGCAAGTGTACATTTTCGCCGCGCCGTAAAAAGAGGGGGATACTTCCTCTCCTGCTGTTTACTCTTAATCCGTCTTACGAATTTTCGATCAGGTCACGTGTCCTGACGCGAGTTTAGAAGTTGTTATCTACCCATTCCAAAAAAAGTGCGCAATGCCGCTAAAGAAGTTTTCACTTCAATAAAAGTATTAAGTTTGCTATGGTTTATTTATTCACTTAAATCATATGACACTACGTTGCCTTAAATCTGAATGTCTTTCGACTTACTTTCAAATTAAACCGGATACATTTTCACAATGTTATCAGACCCTGTTACTTTTCTATCAAGTGTCTTGTGTCATCTATGCCAAACTTTATACAAAATTCGTTTTTGCTATATATCTACGGAAGATCCACCTCTTATTGCGTACCTAGTATTTATGTAATCTTTGATGGCGTCGTTGTGATAACATAAACCCCGTTCGAACAAGGCTGTAATTTTGAGCGTGTAAAATGACAATTTAATTTAATTTAAATTGTCATATTATTTTGTTAGTACTTGGTTATAAATGTCTGCCAGAACAATTTATTAAACGATTAATAAATAGCTATTGAAACATCTGACGACACCACTTCCTCCAAACCAAATTTTTTTTTATTTAACAATATACTATTGATCATGAAAATATTTTGTGTAGTAGAACACTTTGAGCATTTCAACAAATTTTGTTTGTCTACCGATCTCTCTATCTAATTGATGCGATCATGACTAAATTTGACTTTAGGGTAGGTACTCTTTTAACTCGTTTAATAAGTTATGTATCCTTGTCATACATTAAAGACCTCATGGTATTGCCAGATAGCGAAGGTCACGATCGGTCAAAGTGTGTCGCGACAAAACGGGATCAATAAACTTTACCCCTGTCTGCCGCACCCGATTCAACTGCATTCATTTTCTACAGTGTTGGTTCAGGTTCCCTGTATAGAATAAATATTACATCATCTGCTCCTCTGCCTGGCGGATCGTAAGAGTGCTGAGCCCGGGTAGGGAATCACTGCTTAATTATTTCTTCCGCCATAATGACAATGTCATGTTTCGGTCCGGTAGTAAACTTGTTTAAAGGGCCTTACAGCACGGTCATGAGACCATGAGACAGTGACGCACTTATAACAGTTATGGTGTCTATAGGTCATTGTTGTATCTTGCCATCTATTATAAAAATGCCAATTTCAGGCTATATAAGACAGTACAGCTTAGTAACAATTACGCAAAAGTCCGATAAGTTAAAATAGCACTCAAACTCATCAATAATTTTGAAGATGAAAGTGGCATGGACATATTTTTTGAATCTCAATGATTTTAAAAAAAACCGGATGTAGCGTTATGTTGTCATTTCATTGTTTTTGACATAATGCTATTACTTAGACTAAAACACATTTTTAAGTTAGGGTGGCATCCTGGAATACGATCGTAAAGTATATTCACGCCCATATCTCCGAAGAGAGAGACCCAACAACGGCACCCACGAATAGCCGAAGACACTAAGAAGGTTTGCCACCTATCACATTGTGGGATGTGATAGGTGGCAAGCCTATTGCCAACCGGACATATATCCAATCCAGGCAACTTTATTTTTAACAGGAAATTGAAAATGCACATTTTCTTTTTTTTGGTACCCGAACCGGGGATCATAGTCGTGACCTGAAGAAGTCAAGTCCGACGATGCGTGACGGACCGTTAGACCACAGAGGTGAATACGGATGTTAAAGTTTAATCATCGTCACTCCTGGCCAAATTATCTTTTTTTAGAATAGTACTTATTACGTTGTTGCGCTCTACTAAGATCTGCCACATAACGTCGGACTCCCGTTACGGAAATCCGTTTAAATAAATCAGAACGAAATTTCAACCACAAAAAATCCACACAAGTTCAGGGTGCTGATTATGTATCTCAGTTGCCAACTCAAAATGGAAAAGTATACACAAATGATGTCATTTGTGTTTGCTATCTCTATTGTATTATTGTTGGTCACTGGAGATAGCAAACATAAAACACGTTACTTGACAGCTATTTGATGTACACTTTTCCATTTTAGTTGGCAACTGAGATACATAATCAGCACCCTGTACGGGAAATGACTGTATGCATTTGTACGTCCATAGATTTGTGTGGATTTGCTGCATTCGAAATTCCGTTTCGATTTTTCCACACGTAATTATTTCGAACGTAGGTACCTATGTGGCGGGGTCTTACACCGTGTACATTGACGTAGTAGGCATGTAATATATTGTTCGCACACATGAGTATCTAAAGGTATTAGTGGGTGTAAATCCTATGTATCGACTGAAAGTAAGTATACTATCACATTGAACAAAAATTAGCTAATTAAGTATACTCCGACTGTTAGACTCTAACACGAACGATTGTCCTAATTACAGGTTCGGAATCCCGATACATGTCTTAAATAAGTAAAATTAAAGACCATCAAATCGTAGGTTGAGGGACAGTCAAAATCCCTCTGTAGATTCAAGAATTATAGAAGATACTGAAGTGTATTTCTTTACCTGTGTCTCATTGGAGAACGTTAACGAATTCGTTAAATCGCTTGGATATTCGTCCATGCATTCGAATATCCATCTGTTTTCGATTCATTAAAATCGAGCGAGTAGTTTAAAAAATATTATTGTTTTAATTTCTGGTTTGTTCACTAATTTAACCTTTAACTATGGACGTCATATTGTTATCACACTACTATGGACGCGCGGTCTCACAGACCGCTATATTTCTAGGACTAATTTATGTAAAAAACTTACTTTAATTATACAGTTAAATATTTTATTATGTTCTGGGGATACCAAACTAAAATTATGGATATGTATGTGATAAATATTTATTTATTTTCTTATATTATACAGCAAGCAAACTTTATATATATATATTTTATGATATTGGAAGGCAAACAAGCAGACGGATTTCCTGATTGTAAGAATTTTCCGCCGCCTAGAGACACCAAAGGTGGTAATGGTGCGTTGCCAACCTGAGGCCGGGATGTTAGGCCTTGAGCAAAAGTAGGTAAGTTTACCGGCTACCTTACCCTCCGAACCGGAACACGTCAACGGCACGCATTGACGTTATGGCGGCAGGAATAGGTAAGGCGGTGGTACCAATCCGGACGAGTCGCTGCGAAACTCTACCGCCTAATAGAATGTCACGGTGTTAGTGAAGGTAAACTATGCTCGCCTTTTACGAGCTGCCTGGCAGGAAGGCAGATGGTCTACTCTAAAAAGGAAAAGGCTCTTTTTGTCTTAGTATTTCTTGTCACTAGGAAATTAATTTGTTTTTGCCTTGCTGTAATATGAAAAAAACATAATAAGCTGATAGTTTAATAAAGTAACCTATACACAAAAATTGGTTTTAACTTAACAGTAGGTATTGGTATAATCAGACGTCTAGTTGATTGATCGATCCCACCATCTGGCTCGATCAGTCAGCCGAACTTCGGGAACTGTAATAATATAACACGCTTCTGAAATTTGGATTTGATTATTCTGACGATCTCAGGGATATTTAAATATATTTACAGATTACTCTTGACCATAAATTTATATCTTGTTGATAAGAACGCCATCTTCATTTCTCAGGACCAACTACTTTGATTCCAAACTTTTTTGTGCGCCATCTGTAATCTTTTATCATTATCATCGATGGATTTGTTTGCGTGTGTCAAATGAATGGTAGCGTGGTTAATGTTTTATTTATTGATTTAATGTACTTTATAAGCATTACTATTTAAAAATATTAGCGTTCTGCATTCTCCTACCCATAAACTATAAGTGTGCCAAATTGCCAAAGATTATTTAGAAGTAGCGTTAAGACAAAAACATCAAACTAGATAGGTATATGTTATAAGATATATTCTATTTTACTTTATTTATGAATGCATCCCTTAAATACGTCCTGTATTCTGATTGATTTTGGTTGAAGGTCACGAGGATGACTCCTTGAGGGTATGTAAAGTTATCAAGTTGGCTTGATCTTAATTAAAGTGAGCTCATGTAGAGGAATCCCTGTCTGCAACAAAGAAGCACGAAATAAACCTGAAGTGAATGTAATTACTGCGAATGCAGAACAATTAAATAATAGCGTGGCATTCTTAAAAGAGCTTATAAACGTAATTCCTTTATTTTTGCTCTATTGTTTTCCAATCCTTTTGCAGTTTCGTGCAAAAGATTTTACAATTAAGTAGGTATTTAAGGATGAGAGTTTTTGACAAAATATTTCACGTCAAGAGTTAAGTCGTTTGCAGATGTAGCTTTTTGATTATATGTGATGTATTTAATTTGGTTAAATTTATTGAAAACCTTGTTTGTTCAATTGGGTCTATAAAAACTAAACTGGTCTTTCGATCAAACGGGCTTTAAGATCAGGGGGAGTAATGAAAAATACAAAATCATTACAACTAAACGGTAATTACAATTAAATGATAGAAAAGGATTCGAATATTTATCCATGTTTTATATAAGTAATCATAACTAGTGCAGTACCATTTGTGAAGAAAAATAATAGCAATATTACGCACGGTATTATGGACTCGTGACTACTTATTTCTTTCATACGAACGAAAGAAAATAATTATGCCGTTTATATGGAGTTGTGTCTTCCTATATCGTGTTTACTTGGATCACAATTCACTATCACGTCCCAAAAGCTCAGTAGGTAAATTGTCAATCTGTGACGAGTGTGACTAATATTCATAAGACTTTAATTAATTATAAATGTACTTACATGGGGATTATAAGTCACCGCATAGAGGGAGGGCGTTAACGAGTGCTCAGCCCGTCCACGTGGTTATTTTTGCATATTAGTTTGGGAATTCTTAACAAATTTAAAGTACCGGGACACGAGCCAGCCAAAGTCCCAAGACTGCCGAGTAGGTGTATAGCAAATGTGGCAATCTTGTCCAGTCGAGTCTCGACCCGAAAGTCTAGGGACTCGATATAACTAAAGTTACTAAAAGTCCTTGGACTTAAACCTCAGTTTGGCATCCCTGGCTCGAGCTAACATTGGGTAAAGCTATTATTAACATCGTATTTTTATTTTTTATTTTTTTAACACTTGCCCTGTGCGTGGGATAAATTTATATAAATTTTTAAAGAAAGAAAAAATTTCGCCCCAGACAGGATTTGAACCTGTAACCTTTCGTCTCAAGCCGACGAATGCTCTAACCAATTGAGCTACTGAGGATTCAAGTCCCGTGGCGAAATTTTTAATTCCTTTCTAACCCGTTAACGCGGGTAGTTATGTCCTATAGATACACAATTCTGAGTACCCACCAAATGAGTTCATCACCGATGAAATTCACATTTTTAGAATGGACATAACTTTCGTTACTTGCACTTTTGCAAGTTTTTGCAAAATTTATAGGAACACTACCTGTATGTTTTCCGTTACCAAGTACTCAGATCCAATTATGTGAACTCGCTTTATCGTACATGAACTTACAGCCGAACCGAACCCATAGTTTGAACAAATGGATAGACAAAGGTTCAAAAACATCTTCTACATAATTTTTAGCGTTCGTGTTGCTTTATTTGTAATGGATCTAGATATATTTTTTCTATGGTTTTCTCCTGGGTCCATGTTTAATTTTAACAAACATTTAAAACATTTGACATGGACCCCATTATGTTATATTCCCGACACCCTTCATCCCGACGAACACGATTGTTTTGACGCACTTGAATATGTGTCGTTTTTTAGGTCGCAGGTATTCTTATAGCAGATTTCACGCGATTTGGAGGCTAACAGTTTATGCAGATAAGTAATCTCTATTGTTAATTGATTAAAACAAATTTCATATTGATTAAAACATTTACAAACTCAGATCACTATTATTTTATTATACACTAGCGAAACGCCCCGGCTTCGCACGGGTATAAAATGTACATACAAACCTTCCTTTGCAATCACTAGGTATATCTTCCTATTTAAAAAACCGCATCAAAATCCGTAACTTAGCTAGTGCTACTGAGGATTCAAGTCCCGTGGCGAAATTTTTAATTCCTTTCTAACCCGTTAACACGGGTAGTTATGTCCTATAGATACACAATTCTGAGTACCCATCAAATGAGTTCATCACAGATGAAATTCACATTTTAGAATGGCCATAACTTTACGGTAAAGTTAGAGCATTCGTCGGCTTGAGACGAAAGGTTACAGGTTCAAATCCTGTCTGGGGCGAAATTTTTTCTTTCTTTAAAAATCTATTATTAACAATATGTTTTCAGTCCTAAAGCATTGTCAAAGTATGACCTATCACGTGACCCGCTTTCAGCGATGTACTCGTAAAGGCAAACTTTTATTAAGCTCCCATCTCAGTAATTACCTCGCTCGCGCGACGTCGCTTCATGTGTTGTTATGACTTGTAGTTACAAAGTAGTTAATGTACCTTCTATAAAACACTCCACTGACAATGCACTGGTCGTTTCTTGTGATATTTGACTTGAATGAATTTTAATAGGTGGTACCTTCACGTTGCCTGGCTCGGTGATTGGAATAAGGAATAGTACTTACCTAATCGGCTTATTTATCCTTGGCGCCATTACGTCAATTCATAAGGAAAGTCGGTTAAATAATTTTAACAACTTCTCACTAGTACCACTATTCATGGAGTTAAAAATCATGTTAGAATTAGCAGTTTTCTTAGAGTGCAACGAAACAGAAAAAATCTCAAATTAAATCTCAGATTAGCTTACGTAGATATAAGCGAACAAGAAGCTCTAGATATTCGTCGCCTGTAATTATTTTGTTTATGTCCAGCGATTTTTCCGTTGTCTGTGAACAGACATTTTTTTAAAGTGAAAACTTCTTTAGCGGCGTTGCAAACTTATTTTGGAATGGGTAAAAACTTCTAAACTCGCGTCAGGACACGTGATCTGATAGAAAATTCGTAAGACGGGCGCAGAGCGCTTGATCGAATGTTCGTGTTGTCGTGTTTGTGTACGATCGCGCAATAAATGAATATTGTATTTTACCACATAAATGATAGTACTTTCATACTGATAATTAAAGCAATAAATAAACTATAAAAATGCACAAAGTTAACATTTAAGTCACTTCTGCCGGCACTCCCAGAGATTTCCGAAGATAACTTCTTGCCACCAAATCAGGATCTGATGACTGAATTTCAAAGCAATCGAAAAGAACCTCCAACTTTTTCGGATACCTAATAATTAATTGGTACTAGTGTTGACTTCAGTTTTAATTGACCTCAAGTAAAGGTGGAAGTTCCTGACTGAATGTGTTTTCTTATATGTTTGTATGGCAATGACTCGGCCAACAGTCAACTGATTCCGATTTTCTTTTTTAGATAAGTACCTAAAGTGTGTTTTTTAATTTCGGAGACTGAAATCTTATCGCCTCTGTGGTCTAGCGTTTCGGGTGTTGAACTTGACTGCATGAGGTCCTGGGTTCGAATCCCGGGTCGGCCAACAAAAACAAAAATTGGATTTTTCTAATTACAAAATGTTGGTCGGGATTGGAAATGTGCCCGGTTGGCGATAGGCTTGCCACCTATCACATTGTGGGACTTAGTGTCTTCGGCTAGTCGTGGGTGCCTTGGTTGTGCCTCTGCCTACCTCGACGGTGATATGGGCGTGAAGATACTTTTTTTTTCTTCAGAGACTGAATTGACACATGTAAACGTCAAGTTTACAAATAATGATACCTGTGTTTTTTTGTACTGCTGATCTATAACAACGATTTTTTGATGCGTAAGTTGGTGTCAATTTTTCGAAACAGAAAAACCAAAATTTGTATGTTATCGCAACTCGATATTTTATCGCTGCTTTTATCAGGAATGACACTGGATGATATTTTAAACAAACCGATTTCAAAGATTCCTTTTTTTTAAATAGTGAGTGCACTTCCAAAATTGCCACCAAGTCTGGATCTGATGATGGAACACCATGGAAATCTAAAATACTTAATTTTTGGTAAAATTAGGTTTTTAATTTTGATTGTTTTAATTTAAAACTTGAGTTTTAAAGTCATTATCTGGATAGATGAAATAAATAATATTGTTTAATATTTCCATTCCTTACTCGCACACCTTTCTTCTTATATTTAAATCCTAAAATCAACATAGTCCAGTTTAGATCAACATAAGCTACCTACCTACTTTCCTGGTTTCTAACGTACGTATGTTTGTTGCTTCCACTGTGAGCATGTCTATTAGCAGGTAAGCTGCAGGCCTATTGGGTTTATACGAGGGTCAAACTGAAAGTTCTTAGAAAATCAAAAACTAAGCATTCTAGCAAGTTATTAGTTTTATTATAACTTTCAAAATAGTGTCCATTTACATCATAAATTTTTGGATCATTTCTCGGCACCAATCAACACGGCGGAGTTTTTGAGCCTCGGTCAAATTATGCGGTATCTAGCGGGCACAAAGCTTACTGACCGCTAAATGTTCATGGAGGATTTTGTGCACTTGACTCATACCTATGCCTAGACTTGTCCGAATCTGCTGATAGGTCACTCTTTTGTCAGTCTCTATCATACGCCGCACAACACTGATATTGTCTTCAGTCGTCGCTGTAGAAGGCCGTCCCTCACGCAAATCATCGGTGAGATTAGTTCGACCACGTTTGAATTCATTAAACCAGTTGTAAACTGTGGCACGAGATGGGGCTTCATCGTGAAAAGTCAATCGAAGTTTATCATAACTTTCTTGTTGACTTATATGACATCGAAAGTCATAAAATATCATTGCACGAAAATTTTCTCGGCTTAAATTCATTCTGACGTGCACAGACAATTTTCAATTTGCCGCCAAATCGTAAAACAAATGACAAATGAATGAAATATATACTCAATATTATTGGTAAAGAGTTCTATTTTCAAAATTTAAACTTATTTTTTTAATATAATACTTTTAAGTTGCCAGTTCTAAAAACTTTCAGTTTGGCCCTCGTAAAGTGTTGCGGTGCTACATTCGGATTAGAATCACCGACTTACCTATTCCCTTCACCATAACCTCCTTCACTCGTCACTGTCAGGTCAATGTCAATATATGCAAGAGTTTAACATCCCAGTCTCATGTCAATAACAAGTCATTACCGCATTTGGTAAAATTCAATATGCCATTACTATGAAGGAGTTCTTATGTTTGTTATTTTTCCAATCCTATATTTATATATTTCCCCGTGTTGGTCCGGGCTCCTTTGTAGAATAGACCATCCGCCTTCCTGCCAGGCAGCTCGTAAAAGTCGAGCATAGGCTTACCGTTACTAACACCGTGACATCTGACTAGGTGGTAGAGTTTCGCAGCGACTCGCCTGGATTGGTACCACCGCCTCAGCTACACCTGCCGCCATAATGTCTTGACGTGTTCCGGTTTGGATAGTAAGGTAGCAGGTAAACTTACTTTTGCTCGAAGCCTAACATCCCGGCCTCAGATTGGCAACGCACCATTACCACCTTTTATGTTTCTAGGCGGCGTGAATTTTTTACCATCAGGAAATCCGTCTGCTCGTTTGCCTTCTAATATCATGAAAAAAAAATTATAAAAACATTGGATATTCTTGCACGGAATTGACTAATACAAAATTAATTAAATACTGCGTAACCGCTCGCAATATTTTTAGCTAAAACGTATCAGAGAAAAATTGGAAACCTATTTCGTTGACAAGATTACAGAATTTCGCTTTGAGTGATATACTCAGGCTCCGATGAAGATAAATTTTCGCTATATTGACGCCATCTTTTTTTATTTCATTAAGGAGTGTAGATACGACAGACTTGTAACTTTTCTCTCGAATGTGATTACACATTACCTTGTACAGTCTCGGGCTCCTTTGAACAAAATTGTTTACCGAAATAAATTGCAAAATTGCTAATCTACTAAGCCGCTCTACATCGAACGAGCCTCTGTTCTTTTGACACTGACACGGTATAAACTTCATCATCATCATCATCAGCCGGAGGACGTCCACTGCTGGACATAGACCTCCCCCAAAGAGCGCCACAAGTCACGGTCACCAGACGCAGCACAGCATCATCAGTCCACCGAGTGGGAGGTCGTCCAACACTACGTCCTCCAGTGCGGGGCCGCTACTCGAGAACCTTTCTTCCCCATCGGTTGTTGGTTTTGCGAACAATGTAGGCCAACTGTCACTTCATCTTGCTGACTTTCTATACTATGTCGGTTACTCTTGCTCTCTTGTTCTCTTGTGGATCACCAAATCACGGATCATATCTAGCACAGACACACCGAGCATAGCTCTCTCCATAGCACGCTGAGTAACTCTGAGCTTATTTAAGAGGCTCACATTTCTGGGCCATTTCTATATGTCATTACTGGTAACACATTCTGGACGAAGACTATCGATTTTAGGCTCTGCGGTAATTTGGACAAGAAGATACCGTTTAACTTCCCGAACGCTGCGAAAACTTATGGAAAAGACCTAACATCCTAATATTCTGTTGGCGGCCTTTGAGGTCTAAGTAAAACATGAGGACCACTAAATATTTCAATCTGCTTGTTTGAATTCCATTTTTATTTATATGAGTCCTATGTAATATTGGTACGGAAGTATGATTTATGAGTATTGAGTATCTTTACATTTATTAGGAAATATGGATGTGTTCGAGCGGCTCGTAATTTCTGTCAAATGTGGTTATATGACGCATTAGGGACAGCGTTGCCTCTATAGTCGGTTCTGAGTTTATTTCCTATGACAACTCGTAATATAAGTTATGAATGAATAATTTTATAGTTTGAGGTATTTGGTTAAGACTAGGCTGAGAAAAAAAGAAAGAAAAGAAAGAAAGAAAATATATTTATTTGCGGAATATACGTGTTGAAGTCGTTACAAAATTCTTTAAGGTTTCCAACATATTCTACCACATTGTGGTGTGCAAATATTTTAATATTTATAAAAGTTTTTATTAAATTATGTTCTAACGTTCATATAACAAATAGTTTTATACTTATGACAATTTTAATTATAAATTATAAACAATTTTAAAATAAATCTAACCCTGTTTAACGTAAACTACCACCGTTTCCACACATAGCCCGCTTTCTGAAATTATAATAAATTATTATCTATTAAAAACATTGTATTATTTATACTTGTCCGCAAGAAAATCTTTAACACTTTAATATGTTTTCTCTAACAACAAATCAAACACCTTCTTACCTAACTTAAGGTTTTATTTTAATAACTTAGGCCTCTACCACCACCCCGCCACGTGCCGTCGCCGTGCGTCCACGGATCATCATTCAAATGTCACACCTGAGATAGGTCTTTGTAATCGCAAAGTATATTAAACTACTTAGGGCCACTTGCACGTTCCTGGGTTAAGTATTTAATACTGAGTTAGCGTCTAACTAGGCTTGGATCACCTTATATTTGATAGTTAAACTCAATATTAAACGTAGTCCGGGAATGTGCAAGTGGCCCTTAGTATTTTGTCGTCTCTAACTTATTCTAGAAAAAAAAAACGTTTTTTAATGCATCCGATTTAATAAAATTCTAGAGAAAAAAAGTCAAAAATGGTAATGAACTAAATTTTTGTTTCTTAACATTTTTTATAAAAATTCTATTCTGTTTGATCGTATATCATACAAATTAGAACATATTTTTTTTACTTATCATTCAACCAAAAAAGAACTTTTTTTTATCATTCAATATTTAAAACGTAAAAATCTAACATAAAATCTTATACCAACATGTTTAATCAAAATCTGTCAAGTGAAACGACGATATCTTCACCGAGCGAAGCCGCGGGAAACAGTAAATATTAATAGAAATTTGCTTTTATTGATTAAATATTTTCATAGAATCCAATTAAAATGACGTCGTATTTGCAATTCATATAACTCTGAACCTGAATAAAATATTCCGGAAACAGCAGCTAGCAGTTCCCCGGCCTACATTACAGTCAGCTTTATATTGGCATTTGCATAGTTAAGCTTTGTCATATAATATCTGTTTATATAAACTATTTATTAAATTGTCTGAATATTAAACATTTCAAAAATAAACTATTAGGATTAAGCTAATAATTTATTTAATCTTTAGCTATTTTTGACAAAATAAAAAGTAAAATTACAATTTCGAATTTTCACTTCGATGTTTCGAAATGTGTAGTAACGCCTTAATTTTTAATCTAATAAGTAATAATTATAAAAACTTAAAAATACGCTTTTACGTGTATAATTAAAAAATAATAATTAATTTTCTGTAAGTTTAAATAAAAGAATTGAGTGAGTAATAAGTACCATCTTATCGTAAGAAAGCGCTTGCTAAGATGTAAGTTTGCTGTCCCCAATGTCTGTTAGAGGTTCTCAAAACTGAAACGACTGAAATATATATATAGAGAAGGAAAATTGAAAAGCAATGCTTTTATTCGTATAAACTGTTTGTAGCTAGAGCCCTAGGACCGCCCACATGATCAAATCCAGGGCTTTCTCATAGTGCACATACGCCAATTGAGGTGGCACACTATACTCCTCTGACTTCTCTATAACCTGCCGTAGCGTAAGTATGTGGTCTATGGTACTGTAGGCTTTTACGAAAGCCATCTTTTTAGCTTGTTGAAGATGATTACATATGTGTAATTTCATCAAAACTACATTAATAAGATTATATGAATATTTAGTAATGCGTATATTTGTGTATACCTACATACATCAAGTGGTAATAGGTACCTTAATATTTTTCATTCTTATTTGCAGAATTTTCATTAATAACACAGTCACAGTACTCACGAGAATGCCTCACCACTAACAGCGTGAGAGTAACTCACGACAAAGCGCAACGCAACGTCATGACCCCATAACGACATATTTACGACATCATCACTCTCACGATATCGTCACGACCCTGTCACTAACACCTTTAACCAAACCGTCACAGCATGATATAGTCAGTCATTATCAGGACACCTTTGCGACACCTTCAAGACACAGTCATGATATCTTCTCCATCACTGTCAATACACCGTCACAACATTATAACGACCCCATCACGACATCGCCACGAAATCGTCTTGACACGTCACGATATCATCTTTACATTGTCTTCAAGATTGTCATTGTTGCCGTTACCTTGTCAACGTTACTGTTATGCTTTTTAAGGAAATTCATTAAAAAGATTTACTTTTTGTCCTTTTTTAAAATTATTTACAGCAAAATAAATAGATTTGAAATTTTACCTTCTACAAAATAAATGTCAAAGATGTACTTTTTAATCCTTCGAATTTACCTTCGTTTCAAACTTAAAAATTGTATTAAACCTAATCATCTCATCATTAAACAAGATTTACTTTTTGTCCTCTTTCAAAATTATTTACAGCAAAATAAATAGATTTGAAGTTTTACCTTCTACAAAATAAATGTCAAAGATTTACTTTTTAATCCTTCGAATTTACCTTCGTTTCGAACTTAAAAATTGTATTAAACCTACAAACCTACCAAGACTTATTAAGATAGGACCAAAATTATTCAAGCTATTGTTGAACAAATTACAACTTGATACACTTCGCTGGCTCGGTCAATAAATTACTTAATAAAATAATTATTATTGAAGCCTCGCATCCCACGCTTCTTGTATACGTTTTTTTCTACTATGACGTTTTTTAAGTTGAATTAAGTAACTAACAAAAAATTGTTTTCTAATTTTTTTTCTGCTAGATCTAAAAGCGTCTTTTAGTTTTTATACTATTATATATATTTGACAGTAGTGAAGAATTGCTTAATAGACCTTGCTTAATCCTTAATAGGCTTAATTGCATAATATGCTTATATGGTGTCTGAAGGCTACGGTTGTATCTTATTAACAGGACAGACGTGTGCTCGTTCGCCATAAAAAAGACGCCTGTAGTACAGCCATTATTATCCTCAATCTATATTGAGATGTGAATCGAGAAATAGAAATTTAAAAAAAAACTTTTATAAAATATGTTTTCAAGACACCCACATAAGGTTTGCCCTGTGAAAAAAGGAATCAGGGGGGCTACCAAAAGCTCTAACAGTATTATTTAGTATTATTTCAACAATAGGTACTTATTGTCATCGGAGAAAGACAACCTTATGACGTATACCATAAAGTTGCTTATTAAGGTGGACATGTAGCAAGATGGAAATAACACTGCTATTATACTAATATACCCCAGAACTCATGTAGCACCAAGCTCCTGAATCTACACCTAGCTCTACCGACCCTAACTACACATATT
>NJDD01003022.1:211670-235261 GCA_002245505.1 Calephelis nemesis
ATTTATGTATTAAACTAACACACTGTAAAAGTAATATATGTTATTTGCAGTTAAAAAAATATTTTTTTTCTTTATTACAATATTTATGGCAAGACTAGGTACTTTATGAAAAAGTGTTATCAAAATGTATACTATATCTCCGAATCAGACATAATTGAAGTATACTAAGCAATCTTCAAATGTACAAGCTACATAGGATCTTATTAAAAGTTTATTTTAAAATAAAATGCCTAATGAAGAAACACGACAAATTAATATAAACCACTGATTTTCAAGTAATTGTAGTCACTTTAAAGATTTCTTTATAAATGGGAGGAAATCATGTAAAATAATCGGCTGCGTTGCAGGTATATATAGCCTAAAATCTCATATTTTGTCTAATCATAATGAAACCATGTTTTTGACAACAGTAAATGAACATGATATACTAAAGGTTATACATAACTTGAATAACACAAAAACTCCGCATATGACTATATAAGCAATATTGGAGAACCCGTACTAGGGGCATGGTGTGTAGATGTGTGTGTGTGTGCGTGCGTGTTTGTGCGTGTGTGTGGGTTTGTGTGTGCGTATGTGCGTGTGTGTGCGTGTGTGTGTGCTGCATGTCTATTCGTATATACTTGTACAACCAAATTCCAGATAATCTTAATTACTCCAATTAAAAACATTTCGAAAGATGGTATTTGTCTTGGTGTCAAAGAAAACATATTCAAGTATTTTCTTGCATATACCTAAACATATTAGCTTTGGGTTGCCGAAGAGATTGTTTCACCGATTCTTCTTTTGCTTCGCTAGGGTTGGAAACAGTGATAGTACAAGGCAGATAGATTAAGGTCCTGGTTGCCAAAGAGTTTATTTTGCTGTTTCTTCACCTGACTGGCTAGGTTTGGAAATAGTGGTTTAGTTTAGTATTAAGTTTATATAAAATTACTTTTATAATTTCTGGTAATAAGTAATGAAAGCAGTTACAAATATTAATTATTTGTTTAAAAATTAAAACCTAAATTTTGTAGAATATGTTGGTATACTTAAACATTTTTGTAATATCATATTAACACACTTTACTCTCAAATAAATGATTTTCATTTCATTACAGATTCAGTAATCAGTTTAATTGCTTTAAATTGGAGTACGTTTATTAGTAAGACGGTTTTATTTATGTCTGTGGCTACAACAGAAAAACCGTTCGCTTTATTATGTTGGAAGTCACAGTGAACGAGTACACGGCTCACCAGAGGGTTTGAGATAACCTTGACCTGTATACACCATAGTCGTTCCAGGAGCGTTGTTTTCTTAAGCACTGGATGCTACGATCATTGTTCAAGTCTACCAGCTACCCTACCCTCCAGAACGAATCATGACATTACCATTATTATATTGACCGCTTTTCCGGGTCTGGGTGTTTATTAAATTTATTCTGATATTTTTATTTCTATTTCTATGTATTAGTATCGTTGACTAACACTCATAACACAAGCATATCATTTGCTTACTTTGGGGTTAGATTCAATTTGTACTAATTCTTTAGAGGTCGGCAACGCATCTGTAATACTCCTGGTATTGCGATTGATATTCTATTAAATCATAAATCCTGATTATTGTATAAAAAAACCTGTCCAGAAATATTTATTTATTTCTTATTTATTATGGTGTCAGGAATAGGTAAGGCGTTGGATCCCTGACCGGGCCAGTTTTCTGCTCAGGACTCACCACTATGTCTCTTGTTAGTAATGGCTTATATTTGAACCAGTATTTGCCTCTTACGAGGTGTCTGGAAGAAAGCTCCGGACTCGGATTAATTCGGGGAACTTGTTTGAATTCCCATTAAATAAGTGTATAAACTTTTTGGAGTTATTAGTCGAACAAATAAAGCGTAAAAAGACATTCTTCATTTGAAATCGTTTTAAAAATTTTTAACCAAATAATTACGAATAAATATGTATGTATTGTGTGCTACCATTATTAATTTTCGATAACTTAACGAACAAAATACAACGATATAAGTCCATTAACACTCGAGGACTTCGAAATGAAATAAATCCGAGGTTTAGCTTACTTAGGTAAGTTTTCAAAGCTGCACAAATACAAAGGTATGGTAAAGTTTCTCCGACAAATTGTATCGTCTTTTTAAAACTTTATAATCTTATTGTACTATTTTACATTAAAGCTGCTTTAAAGTTTTGGCGTTCATTTGCAAGAACATAATTAAATCTGATTGAAAATAATAAGCTTATTGTAACTTTACTATCGTTTGCTGCTATTTCACTGATTGCTATATTTTAACACTTTAAAGATTCCAAAGACATGTTATATGTGATATATGGCGCCCTGGAACTCTGTGCGAGTAATATCAAGTGTACACTTGATTGTTTTTAAGTAAATCACTCGGCAAGACCTTGTCTCGTTTGAAAAAGAAAAGTTTTCATTCAGCCCGTATTAAGGATTCTTTTGTTCAAAATGTGTAGGCGCTAATTAAAATTCAAAAGCATTTCTGATTGCGAAAAGAATTTTTAAACCGCTTAATTAGCGACTACAATATTCAATATACGGTAATTAAGTCAGAACCAACTTTGTCTTGCTTAAATACGTACTGCGGAGGCCAAGTTAAAAAAAGTTAAAACATGAATACTAATCGGTTCTTTTAGTATGAAAATCAATCGACTAATTTAAACTTGTTCAAAATAAAAAATGTGTATAAAGCAATGCGTTTGCTGTTCCACGCCTGTGGCTCCGCCTGTGTGGCATTCATGCATTACTTTGATGAAAACAATTAAGGAGGTCCTCGAAGTAGAAGCCATCTACCTCTGTGCTTGACAGCTCGTAAGAGCACAGTCTAAATGACTTTATGCCAACTACTAGTGCGGCTACTTGCCCGAATAGGATTGGAATCGTGTAACAAAGTGGGGATGGCTTAGCTACCATAAACCACTACGTTAGCAGATGAAGAAATATGGGTAGAATAAAAATACATACCTTCGCGCCAAGTATCTGACAGGGTAGACAGAGATTATCGAGTGCCAAATCTCACGATTGTTGCACACCTGTCGGGCTTTTTCCACGACCATACCGTTTTTATACAAACACGCCGGTTTCGGAGAACCTTGACAATAATAAATATACGTTTGTATAGTATATTACAAATAATAGTAGTCATATTGGACTCAATATTAAAAGGATTCATAAATATAAGAGACTAGCCGACCCGCTAACTTTTTTATTTTTTTTAGAACTTTGAAATTGGATATTTCTGTCATATATGACCTCCTCGTTGGTCGAGTGGCTAGCGTACTCACCTAACTACATCGACCAATCGCGAGGCTCGGGTTCGATTCCCGACGGGGGCAGGCATTTGTGTGATGAACATTTAGATGTCTGCATTTCCGGGTCAGGGTGCTTATTAAATTTATTGTGGTATCTATATAAGTATTTATATGTAATAGTATCGTTGACTAACACCCATAACACAAGCATATAATTTGCTTACTTTGGGGTTAGGTTCAATTTGTGTGATTTGTCCAGGGGTATTATTATTATACATGATTCTTGCGAAACTTAAACTCTGCCTCTCATAAGAAAAAAAGTACCCCGATTTTGAAACATTCTTGTATACCAACATAAATACATTTTCACTTTATTATGTGTTGTATATCTTATTCTAGCACACCGGTTTCGTACGGGTATGAAATATACATATAGACCTTCTTCTTTAATCACTGCATCTATTAAAAAAACTGCATCAAAATGCGTTGCGTAGTTTTGAAGATTTAAGGATACAAAAGGACATAGGGACAAAGAAAGCGACTTTGTTTTACATTATGTAGTGATTGTACAATAAAGAATAATGTATATATACATACATAACTTAAGATTATTATAAAGCACATTTTGAATCAAAACAATATTCTAATTTGGTGGACCTTTTGGACTAGTGAGAAACATTCACAACTGTTACAATTCAATTTCTACTTATCTACAGTAGCTTCACGTTTTGATAATTAATAAGATTACCCTCAGATTACTGGTAACCGAAAGGATTGTGTAACAGTTACATAACATTTTAATTACTTTGAGCATTTTTTATTCATTACAGGTTCAATATGTAACCAAAACTAATAAATAAGTATATGAGACATTTGGAAGTTTTTTGCAAGCATGCCAAAAGAACGACAAGTTTTAATTACGAGTAGGTTGATGATTACTAGTACTTCATTGAAAATATTAAACACCCCAGTTAGCTATCAAAAAAAAAACACCCCAATAGCAGCGTGTTTCAGTCATGTTCCTAAAACTTTTAAATTTCATGATTCGAGATCGACAGAGAGTAGTATCCTTAAATTTATAGAAGCAGGGGTTCTTTGGCGGAAATCTAAAATGTTATTGAGATACGAGAGCAACACCTGCATACTTTTTGATAGCTAACTATGTTCCTACTCAACCTGCTAATGGCGTCGTATAATTTCTAATGTTGGTTGAGTGGTGTACGTCTTCTTCTTGGACGGAATATTATGGCCATATAAGGAAATTCGATTGAAACCCTTTAAATATTGACCTACTCACTGTCTGATTACGTTTCAAATAATAAGACTTAAAGCACTCACCTAAAAATGTTTAAAATGTACACATTTCCGATGGACCCCTAGCTATCTTTGGTAATTGAAAATATTAGTTTTTGAGTCGCTGACGTCCGAGCTGACATGCCCAGTGAACGACTGGAAATGTCGTCTCTATTCTTGTCAGTGCTACATAATAGTATCAAATAAAAGTAAGTAAGTATCTTCTGGTATATATCTTCTGTGTTCCAGAAGCGTGAACCAGAAGTGTGGTGGTTCTCTTTTTCAAGAAAGGGGACAAAACCTTATTAAAAAATTATAGACCCATCTCACTTCTGAGTCACGTTTACAAGTTGTTTTCAAGGGTCATCACAAACCGAATATCACGCAGGTTAGACGATTTTCAACCTCCCTAAAAAGCCGGGTTCCGTAAAGGCTTTAGCACCGTAGACCACATTCACTCGCTGCGCCAGATTATATAGAAGACCGAGGAGTATAATCGGCCATTATGTCTAGCGTTTGTGGACTACAAGAAAGCCTTCGATTCGGTTGAGACATGGGCGATGCTTCAGTCATTATAGCGGGGCCGCATCGACTATCGATACATCGAAGTGTTGAGGTGTTTGTACGAAAAAGCCTATGTAGGTCCAATTACAGGATCAGAGCTCGAAACCGATCCAGTTGCAGAAAGGTGTGAGACAGGGAGACGTTATTTCTCCGAAACTGTTCACTGCTACACTGGAAGATATCTTTAAGCTTCTGGACTGGAAAAGACTCGGCACCAATGTCAATGGCGAGTACATCACTCACCTTCGATTCGCAAACGATACCGTGGTCATGGCGGAATCGCTGGAAGACTTGAGCAAAATGCTCGATGACCTTGATAGAGTTTCCCAACAGGTGGGTCTTAGGATGAACTTGGATAAGACGAAAGTCATGTCCAATGTTCATGTTGCACCTATACCAGTTCAAGTTGGGAACTCAATTCTTGAAGTTGTTGATCACTATATATACCTAGGTCGAGCTGTTCAGTTAGGTAAATCCAACTTCAAGAAAGAGGTCGACCGTCGAATCCAACTCGGATAGGTAGCGTTCGGGAAGCTAAAGAGTATCTTCTTGTCCAAATTACCGCAGAGCCTAAAGTCGAAAGTCTTCGACCAGGGTGTGTTACCAGTGATGACATATGGAACTGAGACTTGGCCGTTAAATGTGGGCCTTTTAAATAAGCTCAGAGTCTCTCAGCGTACTATGGAGAGAGCTATGCTCGGTGTTTCTCTACGAGATATGATCCGTAATTCGGTGATCCGCAAGAGAACGAGAGTAACCGACATAGCTCAGAGAGTTAGCAAGTTGAAGTGGCAATGGGCAGGCCACATTGCTCGCAGAACCGATAGTCGTTGGGGAAGAAAGGTTCTCGAGTGGCGGCCCCGCACCGGAGGACGTAGTATTGAACGACCTTCCACCCGGGTGACTGATGACCTGGTCAAAGTCGCGGGGAGTCGCTGGATACAAGCGGCTGGTGACCGTGACTTTTGGCGCTCTTTGGGGGAGGCCTATGTCCAGCAGTGGACGTCCTCCGGCTGATGATGATGATGAAGTATCTTCACGCCCATATTCCCGAAGCCTTAGACCGGGGCACAACCAGACCAAACACGACTAGTCCACGACACCAAGTCCCACAATATGATAGGTGGCAAGCCTATCGCAAACCACATATCCAATCCCAGATTAGATCATTTTTTTCCGATGACAGACCGCCAGACCATAGAGGTGATAATATATATTATAGCACATAACATAATAGAGTATAATGTAATGTGTAAAATAATATAGAGTATCAAATAATGGTACTTGGTGCGCATAGTCTCAAATCTGAACGGTCATCAGATACGATCATTATTTACCCCGTATAACACCTTTGTGGAATCAGGTACCGAGGGCAGTATTTCCAAACGATTATGACTTAAGAACCTTCAAGAAAAGAGTGTACTCATTCCTTAAAGGTCGGCAACGCATCTGTGATACTCCTGGTGTTGCGGATGTTCGTGGGCGGAGGTGATCACTTTCCATCAGGTGACCCACTTGCTCGTTTGCCTCCTCTTCTATAAAAAAAAGATTCTCATACAAAATTTTGCCAAGACGAGACCATATGGCTTGCACGGTAAAAATTTGTTAGATATCATGTTGAACCGAGTTCTCACTTTAAACGCTCCGACTCTACAACTCCTAAATCCACAACTTTATACCTATATTAGCAATTGTATATTTGTAGCTTAAACGTTTTGTCTAAATGAGATCTAATGAGATAATAAGGTAGCGAAACGGTCAAGTCATATATTCAAACAATTTAAACACAAACCAAACTTCTTACTCTAACCAAACGCTTAGAGTAAGAAGTTTGGTTTTACGTGCTAACTTCTTAACTATTTATTAGAGCTGTACAAACACAGATGAAACTTATGTTTAATACGTTTGCTACAGATATCATATCAAAGTTTGAGGCTTGAAAAAAAGTGGAACGTTTCGAGAAAAGGTAATAATTAGTTAGAGCGCTCTGCCTCTATCGTTTCGCTTTCCTTATCTTGACAGGGGCATTCATGTGCTACCCTATTTCGAAACATGTCTTTTTAATTTGGTAGTTCCTATTTTAACATTAAAATTGTTTGAAGATGTTTATAAATAACTTCCATTTTTGTAAATAAATTGCACAATATGATTTTAAAAAGGTTTTGTATTAATACACCCGTAGGTAAATAATCAGCTAAGTTTGTTGTATCAGACATACTCGAATGTCTACTGAATAAAGCCTGATTGTGAATAAAAGTATCAGATGTAGAATAAGGCTTTGCTTTACTGATTCCGCGTTAGCCGTGCAACTGTTGCTGCGAGAAGTTTAACTAACATTGCCACAGTATACCACTGTGACCAGACCATGAATTAAGTGAGAGCACGGGAAACAATATGAATTGTCACGTCTTTCGCATGTGGCAACCCCACCTAAAGTTCTCAAAACCCAACATCGCGACGAGATCACGAATAGAGTCCGAACTCGGGAAATAAACCCACTTGTCACGTCCTTCGCCAACCTCATTCGCCAAACTCATATATCTGAATGGATTGGTAAGTACAACAGAAGCAGTTAGTCTTCATTAGCTAACAAGGTTCACCTACTTCTCGGTTAACAAAATTAGTTCTGTAAATATATTTTTTCAGTGTAACGTCTTGGCTATACTCGTAGATATAATACTAGATCTATGGCTGTAAAATACTAGCGTCTTAAATTTTCGTGCTGTCAGGACGTAAGGCTATGCCGATTACGTCAGTGCTCCTGGCTTGATATTGTCATGTATACTGGCTTTGTCTATTCCTTGGGATTTAAAATGCCAGCTTTTAACAGAATATGTGCTTGTTATATAATTCGACTGTAAATACACTTTTTTTTAGGTAAACGCTTGAACTTTTCCACCAGACACTTTACAAAATAACAAAAATTTTTTTTATCAGGGCTTTATAACTAAAGGAAAAAGTCTTTTATCTAGACTTTTTTATCTCTATTTATAAAGCCCTGATGATACTGTAAAATGTGAAACCGGTTGGCTGTAGCATAAAGTATTAAAGAAAGTGTATAGTGAAAAAGTACAAGGGATTACCTAAAAAAAGTAGGTATATACCTAAATCAAGCTTTTAAATTCATCATGACTGTTAAAGGTTAAAAGTGAGGCACCTATATTTACGACTAATAAAAGTTCTAAGATGCTATCTTTAGACTTCTTTATTAAAAGGGTCTGTCGCTCACAAATTCAATAAAACCTGGAACTTGTCAGCTAACGACCCTGCAAGGGCTGGAAAAGGCCTGATGGATAATAAAATAAAAGTTGCAAAATATCTTTGTGCTAATTTAAGCGAGCTGGTGGCAGACCCTTCATCTTTTTTATTTTATTATGATCTAAGAAAGCGAACAGTGATACGGAACCGGAGAGATCGGAACACGGCAGTTGCGAGTACTGACGTTAATGTCGCAGGGATACATTAGTGGTCGCAAGGCGGTGGTACCATTCCGGGCGGTTTAGTGCAAAACTCTAAATATTAAAAAGGCCTAGTCACGGTATAAGTGACACACGAACGGACGCACTTTTGATGCTTATGAGCTGTTTAGTAGGAAAGCGAAAAGCCGCGCTCTTAACGCTTCAAAGTAGTCCAGGGGTTGGCGGAAAAACGGGGTTGGGCTAGGATCCATTTAACAATTTAGAAAATGTTGCGCTCTTTCAAGGATTCTTTTTCCTTCGTTTTGAACTTTGCTTTGCCTCTTGATCTCTTTGCGTTTACTATCTATATAGTGTTTCACGTGAAATGTGGCAGGACACAAGCGAGGGTATTAATGGAAAGTTACTATTATGAATACAAACTATGTAACCCACACCTAATGCCGAATAAATGATGTTCCTTATTTGCAAGTTGTTCGGAGTTAGACGACCTCAAGTTTGTAACTCGGCGGAACTGTCTCCGAGGAGACATAATTCTATTTGGGTTGTCTCAAAATATACTCTAATACAACGTTGTTTCGTTATTCATCACCTACAATACTCTCGGACATTTTTACTGGAAATTTCAGTCTGCATTTTCAGTTCTCATTAATTTAAAGTACTGTTTTTAAAATGATAATCTTAGACACTTAGAAATGTGTCATCTTAAACTCGTGATCATTAAAATAGTAATGTTTTACTAAAACTTTGATAGTTGTACGTTGTATGACCACCATGACGATAGTGTTCGCCATTATCGTATTCCCGTTTTTAATATAGTTGAAGTCTGCGGAAGCAACTGAACATTGCAGTTTCGGATTGGAATTGCACTATTAACATATTATTTGGTTACTTTTCTAAAGCGTGTAAACTTCTTATCACATTATAGAAAAAAATTTGCTTTAAAATATCGCTGAATTTATTTTATCAGTGTTTATGGCACCGCTCGCCGCCGCGTCGGGCGGAAGCAAAATACGGATTTCGTAGCGGCTCTCCGCGCGGTGAGGCGGTTTACGCGCCTGTCCGCGCGGATAGTTTGTACGCGGTTGTGACCAGTTTGATCAAGGTCACTGGCACTGGCACACTAAAAGTTGGTAGAATATGTTGGAACGCCTAAATAATGTTGTAACATCTTTGTAATACTCATAATTCGCATAAAAATATTTTTGTCTTTTCTAAAATGGACACAGAAGTAGTAGCAACAGTCTGGCTTTTATGGAGTAGAAAGAATAACATAAAAGATATTGTGTTCATTCACTTGAGACATTCTTGGTATCATATAAAATTGCAGGTATTTTACTACGACTACGGCTACGACGATCCGCGCGGTTATGCTGCGTCCCGTGTGTTATGCACCGCCTCTCCGCGCGGACAACAGCGCGGAGGTGCGGTCCGACCACGCTGTCGGGCAGAGTTCGTGTGTTAGATATCTACGGATTTATAAGAGACCAACGCAACTTAAGATCCTATTCGACGTGTGTTAATGGTCTAAAAGTTTAATATTCTTCACTATTTTTTTATCTGCATGCTTTAGGAGTTTTGACTACGGTGTAAATTTTTATTAGCAAATTATAAATATAAAAAGCACATCTATATCAGCGACAGAAGTAAAAAAGTGGTGAATATTCTTTTAAAAACCTGTCTGATATTGATCTCGAGACATCAGTGTTAATTATTAATTATTAAACTTGTCAATTTCAATTACAGAAACAGGGACAGACAGTATTTCATTTCAGACAGAACGCGGCAGTAAGAGAAAGTTTATAGGTTTTTTTAACAGAGATGTTTCGTCATTTTCTTAACTGACGTTTGCAATTGATAGTAGTTTAATAGTAAAAAAGGTTGAACTTAATTTAAATTTTGATTTTTATTGCGTTTCCACAAAACAAAAACACTGTTATTAGTATAGTAAAATTATTTGCAAGCTACATGATGGTGGAAAATGTTTAAGGATTTTGTAACAACCACTTAACACACTTATTCCGTATAATATGTTTTAGTTTCATTCCAAAAAATGATATGCATTAATTTCCATAAAGTTTTATTTATTCACTCTAAAGTTTTTTTTATCCCACGGGAATCAGTCATGCTAAATAAAAATCAATTCGAAAGCTACAGATAGCTACATATATAATTACATGTTTTATTTTTACAGCGTTTTTAGTGCATTTATATTTATTAATGTGTAAGAGTTAATTCTGTAAATTAAAGATTTCAAGAAATATGTGTGTGCAGGCGACTAAAGAGGCAGCAGAACATATTTTCAGATGTTTTGTGTCTGTCTGTATCACGACCGAGATTCACGCTGAATCTACAAAATCGATCGTAACGAAATTTGAGTGGCAGGCACTTTATATTCCGAGGAAGATTGTAGGATTCTTTTATCCCACTTAAAGGGATTCCCGTGAGACTAACATTAACATCTAATTTTAAATATTAACTGCTTTTTATTGTAGTTAGTGCTATTAAGATTATCCTGTAGTTTTTTCTAAGTTACAACTTAAAAATTACAGACATAAAAACACTATAAAGTTACCATTTTGGTAATTAATTTATATTCCGCGCACTGAAGGGGTTTCCCGTGAGAGAGGGGTTAAAGTCTAAATGTAGTTTGGGCTGTGATTTATAATGTGTAGTCCGATTTCATTAGCTTGTTTTTTTTAAAGTCTCAAGTTTTGTGGTTTAGGTATTACACACAACGACAATATAAAGTTACCAAATAATTTGAAATTCCGATCGTAGTAAAACATTTGAACGTACAAGTCATTTTACATATTTTTTTTATGTTATAGGAAGGCAAACAAGCAGGCGGATTTCCTGATGGTAAGAAATTCACGCCGCCTAGAGACACCAAAGATGTTAATGATGCGTTGCCAACCTGAGGTCAGGATGTTAGACCTCGAGCAAAAGTAATTTTACCGGCTACCTTACCCTCCGGACCGGAACACGTCATCACGTTATGGCGATCACGATATCTGCGAAACTCTACCACCTAGTCAGATGTCACGGTGTTAGCGACGATAAGCCTATGCTCGCCTTTTACGAACTGCCTCACAAGAAAGGCAGATGGTCTATTCTGCAAAGGAGCCCGGACCAACACGGGGAAGGAGCCCGGACCAACACTGGGAACATATATACTCATATCTTCATGCCAAGTTCCCTTGTAGGGTATTCAAAAAGTATGAATTCTTAAGAGAACGAAATTCACCGGATCGGTTGCTATATAAGTACTTATTTCAAAATTTCTAGAAGGTGTTCAAAAACTCGAGAATTCTTTTGACATTAAAAAGGTTGAGAAACAGGTTGGTAACCCTATCCACAATGATTAGTGGAATGCTGTAATTAGTTCCGTATAGAGTCTATCGATTGCATCATTCGTAAATAACAGTCAAATTTCTGCCACCGAGGAAATTTTTTTTATTATGATACTAGCTGCGCCCCGCGGATTCACCCGCGTAAGTCCCAATCCCGCCGGAACTCCGGGATAAAAAGTAGCCTATTTGTTATTCTGGGTCTTCAGCTACCTACATACCAAATTTCATCGTAATCGGCTTTGTAGTTTTTGCGTGAAAGAGTAACAAACATCTATACATCCATACATACAAACTTTCGCATTTATAATATTAACTAGCTGCGCCCCGCGGTTTCACCCGCGTAAGTCCCAATCCCGTGAGAACTCCGGGATAGAAAGTAGCCTATATGTTATTTTGGGTCTTCAGCTACCTACATACCAAATTTCATTGTAATCGGCTTTGTAGTTTTTGCGTGAAAGAGTAACAAACATCCATACATCCATGTATACAAACTTTCACATTTATAATATTAATAGGATTGGAAAGCTAAAAAGCAGACGGATTTCCTGATGGTAAGAAATTCACGCCGCCTAGAGATGCAAAATGTGGAAATGATGCGTCGCCAACCTGAGGCCGGGATGTTAGGCCTCGAGCAAAAGTAAGCTTATCTTACTCTCCGAACCGGAACACGTCATGTCGTTATGGTGGCAAGAATAGGTAACGCGGTGTACCAATCCGGACGAGTCGCTGCAAAACTCTACAATAGTATGTAAAGTAGTATGTGTTTGTGGCAAGAAATTGAACTATTAGAGGTTCTGTATGCACATGCACTAATGAGACACTTAATCAAGCCTAATGAGTGCTTTATGCTGCTCTGTACTGGAGGATGTAATCGTAAATAGGTTTCCAAGTTCCAGCGGCAGACGCCATGTTATTTATTTCTAAACCGCCGCTGTGGCTTTTAATTAACTTGACTTATTCAAACATTTTGCCGTTTACGTTGCTTAATATGTTAATACATTAAAAGGAAAACTTCTAATTAGTTTGAGTAACGAGTTTAATGTGTGTCAAATAAACAAGAAGTCACATTGAAGCCATTCAAAACACTGACGCTAAATGTTTATATTAATTAGAATATTTAGTAAGGTCTGAATACAAATTGTTCAACAATTTAGTGTAGTGCATATTTTACATCTTTTTATGGTTTGGCAACTTATACCTCAAAAAACGTAGCAGGATTTTGGAAAAAAATATTAAAAGCAGTTGTTGAAGAAAAGTTGGTTAGTATCTAACACATATATATCCATGAGACAGGCAGAGAAAGGAGTTTGCGTAAGTAGATTTGTATAATACCAAAAGTCTAACTTATGGTTGGAGAAGCAATGAGCAGAAGGGTCAATAGTTAAAAATACACATCCTCTGTACAATAAATCGCCTCGTTGGTCTAGGTCCCGGGTTCGACAACATAATAGAAAATGTATATTTTCAATTTTCTATTGAAAGATAACGTAGCCCGAGATTAGATATGTGTCCAGTTGTAGATAGGATTGCCACCTATCACATTGTGGGACTTTGTGTCTTCTGTTAGTCGTGGGTGCCTTGGTTGAACCTCTGCCTACCTCTTTAGGGATATGGGAGTACGAAGGATACCAAAGATGGTATTGATGTCATGGCAACCCGAGTCTCAAATACTAAGAATCTTACGTAAATTGACTGACTACTTCTAATGAACGATGGTTACGAGCACTGTTGTCATGCATGCATACTCAGCCTAGGCATGGCCACATCTTTAGTTATAAGCAATTGACGCTGTCGTCTTTATACCTATGTCGTATAGCAGGGTTTCTCAAACTTTTAGCTCCACGTACCCCTGTTAAAGATTCCATGTTACAGCAAACCTCTACAAAAAAAATGAAAGTAACTAATTAAGTCCCCCTCAAAAAAAAACATTGAAGATGATTATTCACAAAAATTATGTTTTTATTTCATCAAAAGGTAACAATTAAGTGCGAAAAGAAATATTTTTTACTACCATTAATGTGATGGGTGTGCTTCTTTTCTGTCAATTTTAGGAGTGATTTTGGATAATTTTAACTTTAATTCTGACTTGGCATCAAGTCAATTTCTGTATTTAGCGCCACCATATGTAACGCACGTGCCTGTCACTTGCCAATCATCATAGCACCATTACGTAAATTTTGTCGCGTACCCTTTGCTGTCGAATGGCGAACCCCTAGGGGTTCGCGTTCCCCACTTTGCGAAACGCTGTCGTATAGTAGCAAAGCTGACGGCCCATTCATTTTGAAACGAGTCCAATATATGTTCATAATTGACCTCATCTGTAAGTCATCTTATTATCCAATCCAATACAATCTCAATATTTTCAACTTGTATATAAGAAAACGAGAAATAAAACAAGTTTCTTGTTATTTATTTTATTTAAAATGATAAGCAATATAAATATAGTATAGCAAGTAAACATAAAATCATTCACAAATTCTTGAGCTTCCTCGTTTAAATGCTTTTAATAATCCATCGGACAGCTTCAAGAGCCAAACTAAGTAGGTCATCCAATAACTCACCCCGATACATTTTTAACGTTATAGACCAGGCGCTAGTCTTGTTAACATCTCGGGCTACAGCTCTCGTATCGCCACTTGAGTAGCTTTCAGTCAAAGCATTGCACTCTATTATTTCTTTTAAATTTTATTCTTTATTGGTCGTTGAATCAAATTCTGTTAAAAAATAAGAAATTTGTGTTCAGGAAATAAGCATGTTTTTAAATGATGTCCCTGCCAATAAAAATGTAGATTAGAAATTCCGCAATTTATTTGACGACGCTATAAAAGTAATACAAGTACAAAACTTTTAGAACTAAACAACGTTGTTTGTCTATATTGTCACGAAGGTATCATATCTATATATCTGCACATGCTGAATATTTTAAGTTATTTACAACGTGCCTGTGACAATTTATGAAAATGCTAACAATATATTATTACTATATTGACATTGTGCTGCTTGCACCATGTTTTCACTAATTAAAATTCTTGTGCAATTATTGCATTTTCAAAGTCTTTCGTTGACTAATGCGCATTTTTAAATGGTGATTAAATGTTTTTGATAAATTTGATTGTTTATAAAGATGACCCTTTGTGAGAAACATGTTAAAAAAACCTAATTTTGTTCAAGTACCTTTAATTCAAATATATTTGAAACATAAATTTGTTGGGTACATTTTTAAATTTCAATAAAATTTGAAGCAAGGATCTAAAATAACTGAAAAAGCACGTTCTTCATGCCCTGAATTCTGTAGATTAACCTACATTTCCTAAAAAACGTAACACTCTTTACCTACTGTATCTATCATAATTCAAATAAAAGACTATACACAACAACAAATAACAAAGCGTATAAAACAAAACACTTAAAATTAAACTTATAACTATTTTCAAACTAACACATACGTGCTAAACAATTGTTTACTTGAATTCAAATGTACTGTTGTGAAACATGACCAAAACCAAAACATTTTGTTTAGAATTATAAGCGAAACAAATTATCATTCAAAACGAAACTTGCGAATGTTCATTAAATGCGAAAATGGACGCATGCAAGCACGCATGTTGTCGACGACACGACGTTATGAATTTCGGACTGGCTGTGAAAAATATCATCTGAATTTAAACTAGAAATTCTTGATGCTTGAAAAATTGTTTTAATTTACTACTTAAAAGCAATAAAAGTTACATTAAATAACTAAAAGTGGCTTAATAAATTGGTTTGTTTAAATACAAAAACTTAAAAAAATACAATCCATATATATTATAACACACAACAAAAAGTCTAACAATGTAATAGCCGAATCAGGCAAATAAAATTATACTTATGCCTATGTAAGTCTAACTGGCTAGTACTGTGACTAACCTGAGTAGCGATTAAGTGCCCCAATAAATGTTTTATATGCACATTGCTTATCGAAAATAATGTTTTTGTGAAACTAGTATTTTACCGAGTTTGCTTACTGATTTTTCAAAAACAACTTTAGAAGTAATAAAGATGCTAAATTATAATACATAATGTGAAATATTTTTCAAAAGCAAATAGAGGTGCAAATATTTAGCTCTGACTTGCCAAGTTTGGACTACATTGTGTGTGCAGTGTATAAGTAGAAAATAATTATGCACCGAAAACTACAAAAACCTTACTCCAATAATTTCATTACCTAGTCGTGATTTGATTTGAGAATTATTTTTTCAACAAAAGTAGCAAACAATGCATGATGGTCTTAGGATGGAAGGATGGTCATTTGGAATCCTTATGATTTTGTGAAAATCCCAGTAGTAGTTGTCAGTTATACTTAATAAGGCATAAAATTTCATCTATCTTGATGAAATCACCACGAACGTCATCCAGACAATCAAAAATTTAAGAATGACTAAGCATAGCGCAAAAACAAAAGTCGGATAGTGATAAAATAAATGTAGGACCATCTCGAAACAAGACATACCTTTCTACAAAGGAGTAATTGAAATCAGTTTATAATAGTTTGAGTAATTGTGTAACAAACATACAAAAAATAGTCGAATTGAGAAGGAGTCTCCTCTTTTTAAAAGCCAGTTAAAATTTTTCAAATTAAATTTAATATATTTCCAAATTTAACTGACTTTGATTCATCAAGCGGAAAAGTCATAAGTTACTTAATATTTTGTAAAATAATTAAAACAAAAAATAAAGTTGTCCTCTCCGAAATTAAAACTCAGGATTACAGGAATCTCTATAGACATGATTATTGACACCATTCATGACAACATGGTGTCCATAGGTTAACTCTTACTATCAGGAGATCAGAATACTTGTTCTCTGAACTCTTACATTAAAGAAATAACAAAATGATCAATACCAAAGTAAACCAAAATATGGGTGTAAATTAATGAAACTAATTCATAAAATTAATAAAATAGATATCAGAAGAAACTAAGTAAACTTTAAGACCCAGAAATACAGCCGTCTAAGTTTATCACGCCTGCCCCCTACGGGAATCGAATCCGAGCGAATGATCAGTGGTGTAATGTGCGCTAACCCAGTGGTCTCGATTTCGAATTTCTTTATTAAACAAATTATTTTAGAAAAATACCAGCGTTCCAGCGTTCATGTTTAGTAGGCACAGGTGCGAAGGTCTTACACTTTATTTGTGGCACAGGCGATATTATAATCTAATGTAGCAGACGCCTTCAGGCAAATTTACCGGATTAGTAATGGATGCTACGGCGCTACGCCGGTGCTACGCGACACATCTACGAAACTTTTAAGTGCAAGAGGTTGTTTTATATTTATTATTAATATTCTTTGGTGTGCATATTTCTTAGTGTAAAGATAATACTCGCTTAAGAAGTTTGCAATGGACATTGTAAATATTCGATCCACTTGAACATTTTTGAAATCATTCAGCTGACAGACACGTGGAATGTGTAGATAGAAATGTGCTAAAACTTGTGAGTTTTTTAGTGAGTTCGTTTTGAAGGCTGGCTATCTACGAGTGTTCATTCGTAGTATAAGTTTATAGTTTATATCTAAAATATTTTTAATCATATTTCAATCAGTGCTCAACTACAAAAATAATTGACGCAGTCTAGTTACGTCAAAGGACAAAATTACTTTTGCACCTCTACTTACCCTGGGTTGTCGAGGGTGTGATAGACTGTTATATACCTCAGTCTTTTACTTGTGTGCGCAATGTACTGTCATTAATTTAAATATATATCATTATTTCTATAGATTTTATATCTATGTTACCGTAATGACTGTACTAGCCTATCAAAGGATTGTAAGTTTAAAAGTCTGACGACGTTGCAACTTCAAGTGAGACGTAATCTGCCTATCCCACGAGCATCTTGAGGCTGTAATCTACTCCTTCAGCTCGGCAAGCGTGATCAAGTATGGACTTTACATAAATGATCAGCAAATTTACTCGGCCTTAAAAGCTTACGTAATTCATATGTGCTTCAGTAATAGTGCTCTGACCTCATTTGGAAGCAGCATTACCTAAATGCATACAATATTAAGTTTGCTTGTTAATTATCATGTTTTCAATTTAAGTAGATACAAGTTTGAACAAAAAATTTTATTTTGATTTAAATGTAGTAGCAAAAATTATACGCAACGGAGTTCAACTTAAAATGTTAAATATTATGTACATTATTTTATGTCTAATTTGATATAAAATTTCAGCGTTCTATAATTATAAGCCAAACACACGGTTGGAGTAAATGTTTATGTAAACACGATGATATAATCATATAGGAGGAGACAACTTGTCATCTAAAGTAGAAACCAGTCAATTGGTATAAGAAAAAATTGTTTTGGTTTATCCCATCAAAAACTTAATTTGAGTAACACGAACTGAGAGTGTAAGCGACATTTTGTAATAACATGAATAATTTAATAAATAAAATGGAGGCGTAATAAACCTGCCTTAATAAACCTTAGTCATTAATTAAATAAAACTCATTTTCGTTTCGTTACAACAACCATTATATCTTTTTTATATTGACCTTAGAGCAAATACTAGTATAGAGAGTGTGCATTGCGTAATTCATTTTAAACTATATCAAAGTATTAACAAGCGCTTACAATGCGTTCGCTTTCCATGTATTTTTTGATTTTGTTGAGTTAAAACAGCTTGAAGTAGCGACCAATTTTTTTATGATCAGTAATTTGAATTGATCAAAATATTACAATTTTGTTATTTATATTTTACAATAATGCTATTTCGCTATTATTCACATGTTCTTTGTAGTACCATTTTATAAGTAACAAAAGAAAACTTATTTGCTGTAGAAAAGACAGGAAGATTTAAAATATACAATGTTTTGAAAATAAAAAATAATGTAAACATTTAACATACTCGTTTAAGGGACATAAATAAGGTTACCTAAATTATTTATTAATGATAATGTTAAATTTCTACAATATGTACTTACGTATCTTGTTTATAAACACAACTAAAGTATTCTAAGGTATCAGATGACATGGGTCATTAGCTCGCTGTAATATATACCATAATGGTAATACTGTAACGGGTAGTCTAAGGTGTACAGCAACTGCTACATCAACAGATTATGAAAATATCTAAATAAATGGCATTGGGCAGGGTAGAGCAAAATTAGAAGTTCACAATAGTCTATTGCTATAAAAGGCAAGTACAACCTATAATGGAAGTATTAAAAACTCTTATTTACCATGATAACGGTATTGAACTCTCTACGTGCAAACTTCCTTTTTATGATGATGATTGCAGATTTAGCCAGCAGCACCAATTTGTTTGATTACCAAATATTATTAACATTGTGCCAATCATACTTTAAACACGTGATGTGTTTAAAGTATTTTGTGAATTTAAATTACTAATTGAACCAGTCAACATTAAACCTAAGGACAGGGATGTCACTATTTTTCAGCAATTCAAGCTCACATTTTCATGAACATCCCGGTGTCCAACTTCTTGTTTACCTTTTTTCTTGACTCCCTCTTTTTATTTCCCTTTTTTTTTTCAATAATGGCCAGTGTTATTATAATTTATATAATCTGAGAGGGTTTAAAGACGATATAATAATAAATAAAAATATAATAATACGACATAAGCCTTGGAGTACTTTAGTCTATGTTTGTTAATAATACTCGTAGTGTTTTCGAATAGCGACTTAGACACGGTTTATTGGTTCTTAATGTTTAACGATTTCTAGTTCTATAATGGGCTGGATTTAGATATATCTATTTAGTAAAAATGCTCATGCTAGGCACAAAGCTCTTTTTTTACAGCAAATACGTTCTCTATGGACTTAATGCTCTAAGTCGATTGATCGTTAATATTAATTTTAGCATTGTAATCTCAATAATTGAGCCTGAGATCTAATCGTTGTAGAGGCCTTCATACAGCGTGCGGGGCATGTGTTCAGCCAGCAGGGATTTCAACTTCTCCCTCGGGGACACCGGCGTGTAGCGCGCCAGGGGGAAGGTGCGGGTGACGCCGTCGCTCAGCGCTCGCGTAACCGCCGTCAGGTCCGCGTCCTGCCGGTCGAACATTTGTCATATGAATACAACATATATTTTTTTTTATGATATTGGAAGGCTAACAAGCAGACGGATTTCCTGATGGTAAGAAATTCACGCCGCCTAGAGACACCAAAGGTGGTAATGGTGCGTTGCCAACCTGGGGCCGGGGTGTTAGGCCTCGAGCAAAAGTAAGTTTACCTGCTACCTTACCCTCCGAACCGAAACACGTCATGACGTTATGGCGGCAGGAATAGGTAAGGCGGTGGTACCGATCCGAGCGAGTCGCTGCTAAACTCTACCACCTAGTCAGAATTCACGGTGTTAGTGACGGTGAGCCTTTGCTCGCCTTTTACGAGCTGCCTGGCAAGGAAGGCAGATGGTCTATTCTACAAAGGAGCCTGGACCAACACGGGGAAATATTGGGCTATTACGCTAAATAATATTCTCTGACGCAGAGATGTGACAATCCCATAACGGTGATCTCTGGTAGCGTAATCAGTTGGATTAATCAACAAGTACACTAAGTCGGAGTAGACGGTAATAACATGCAACTGCTCCTCCGCATTCACATTACCGCTTTATTTGACATTTCTTTTATGACGACAGCGCTTGCCACTGTCGTGTATTTAAAGGTATGGTAGCAGCTAAACTTGCGCTAGAAATTCAAGATATATATTTCAGGTAGGATCTCCCGTGTTGAAAGGATCACCTACCTCCCTGCTCTGCAGCTCGTAGGAGGCGAGCAAAAGTTATTTGGGTGTAGTTAGCAAATTAACCCTAACCTAATTAACATAAATTTAGTAGTAGCTAAATTTAAAACTTGATCTTCATGAAATGTATCCTGTAGTATTTACTTTTAATAGTAAACATCTTGCTTGTTTACCAACAGGATCACTGATGGCAGAGTGCTGTGCAGCAAATCGCCCTGGTGGAGGATTACCTTTTTATTTATTTATGTCATCTAATAGCAGTGTTTGTACTGTTTTGTTTTGATCTGGAGTTTTAATAGGTTCATGCATATCAGGCTTAACACCCGGTTGAAGGACAACGGCATCAATGTTGTCTTTAGAAACTTTAGATATATCTGTAATGTCTCTTACCATCAGAAGAACCGTCTACTTGTTTGTTGCGTGTCACAAAAATATGTAAGTCTTACCATGGGAAATTCTGTCAGCTTGTGTGTTTTCTTATGACACACTTATCTATAACTAGCTGTTGCCCGCGGCGTTGCCGGGGTGGTTAGTGGTCCAACAGAAACATTTTTTCGGGAAAACTATCCTATGTGTTAATATCCACCTTAACTTCTATGTGTGTGCCAAAATTCATGAAAATCGGTTGAGTAGTTTTTGCGTGAAGAAGTAACAAACAAACTTTCGCATTTACGATATTGATAAGAGGATTATTATTTTTGAATGACGTTAAATAAATTAAAATTCGATTAGGCTTGTCATCGCTGACGGACCATTAACTCGACCATAATAGTTGAGACAAGAAAACTTATCATAACTCTGGAACCATCTATGTGTGTAAGAAGCAAAATTTTCCGAGCGCAAAATGTTACTACTACAAGGTAATATTTATAAAAAAGTTATAGCTAAATGGCTAAAATTTGATATGATTTATCCGGGGGCACGGAACTGCATTTTATTTGGCTTGCTTATCCAAATTGATATGGCACTTCCTGAAGTCCTTTAAGGCTATAATTTAGTATTAAAGACAATATTAGTAGACAAAGAACCAAAACATTCCACATCCCCAAGGCATAAATTAGAGGATAAGTGTTTCTGTGGATGTACAATAATCAATGTAATCTTTTTGCAGTTCTAAAAAGCTCAAGTTTACAAAAACAGTAAAAATTCTAAGACTTGGAACTGTTATCGCCGTCTGCGGGGTAGTTTGTATGAATACAAAACACACCAGTAAACATTAGGTCGTTGTTTTATAACCTAAATCCTAAAACAGAAGTGCGAATCTACCGGTTATCCTACTTTTTATCATGGAATCCAACAATTGTTAGCAATTATCACAACAAAAACAATTGACATTTTGGCGACAGGAATATCTAAAGTGGTAGCACCGTTCAGGGAGAGCATCTACACAATTTTCTATCAAATAGTAAATTATATAGTAGAAGTAGCAGTGTATTCTCTGTGGTCTGCGATCTAGAGTCAGACTTGACTCCTTGAGTTTCCAGGGTTCGATCCCCGGGTCGAGCAACAAAAAAATATTAGAAAATATGTAGTTTTAATTGTCTGATGAAAATAAGGTTGCCTGGGATTGAAAATGTGCCCGATTGGCGACAGGCTTGCTACCCATCACGTTGTGAAACTTAGTATCTTCGGTTAGTCGTAGGCCCCTGCCAACATCTTCAAGGATATGGGCGTGAAGATACTCACTCACTCTCTCTAGTATTAGTATATAAAGCTTACAATAAGAAAGGGCTAAAAGAATGTGCGATTACGATTCTCGCAACCGCTTCTAGAAAATATGACGCCCATAACTTCAGGTGAGACTAGAGTTAAATTCTAATTTATGATGCCCAAGTTTCTGATGTAAGGCTTGAAACTTGAATTTCTATCCGCTTTTTCTTCTCAGTTGGCTAAGCAGAAATAAATCATTGTTAAAATAAAATGTTTATAGAGCTAGCCAGTAAAATATATTCTTTTTCAAAGAAAGAAAGAAGATTATTTATTTGCGGAAATATGTGTGTAAATGAGATGTTACAAAAATATTTAAGTATATCAACATATTCTACCATATTTTGGTGTGCAAATATTTTAACGTTTATAAAAAATATTATTTGATAAGGTACATATGCATTAACTTCTAAGCCAATTATTTATATTTATAACTAGATTAATTATTTATTACCAAGACATTTAATAACTATAATTGAATTTAACCCTATCTACCGTAAACTACCACCGTTTCCAAACCTAGTTTTATTGTTTGGGATACTCAAAGACAAAATATGTTGATCTCCGGCATGCATTTATTTACTTATAAAATTAAATTTTTTTTCCATTTTAATAGACACAAGCGGGCGATTTAGAGAATTGGTAATTAAGTGAAAAGTTTTCACATTTCTTACATTTACTAATAAATGATATGAATAAATACCTATACGTGAGCTGGTTTAACTACAGTGTAATAATTATTTGCTTTTTGCAAAAGTTGTATTTCGTGACTCGTATCTAATACGGATTGATTTATACAAATGTCGCGATAAATAAGGCAAAAACAAATAATAATAATAATAAATCATCTTTATTTCACATAAACCTACAAGAGGCACTTGTGACGGGTCTATATAATAATAAATCTACCACTGGTTGGAACTATGAATACACAAACAAAGTGTAAAGGTGTATGAAATAGCTATTACTATATTCACGAGCATTTGTATACCAAATTATCTCAACAAAACTGAACATTGGGAGAAAGACAAAGATAGGGAGGAAGTGGGAGTGCGGAATTTTTTGTGTGATATCTTGATTGGACGTAACTAGTCCGTAGTATGTGGGTAACGAGCGGGCCGCAGCTGACGAGCTCGGGTTGCGTATTATTGACACGTAATAATTAATAACACAACGGAGCTAATCACTCAAGATTACCTCGTCTCTTAAGCATTAAGCAGCGTATACATTTTTAAATCAAGAGTCGGATTT
>NJDD01003022.1:242964-265630 GCA_002245505.1 Calephelis nemesis
ATTCAGATTGGCAACGCACTTTTGACGTGTAAAGGCAAAGTGTATTAAAATTACTATTTACTAATTAAAATGAATCCACACAAATCAAAGGCTATGTGAACCAGGTAGGTAGTGGGTACCAGTTGGGCGCAACATTGGCCTCTTCCGCCTCTTTGGTCGAGTGGCTACCGTACACGCCTAACTACACCGATCAACCGCGAGGCTCGGGTTCGATTCCCGACGGGGGCAGGCATTTGTGTGATAAACATTTAGATGTCTGATTTCCGGGTCTGGGTGTTTATTAAATTTATTCTGGTATCTATTTAAGTATATCTATGTATTAGTATCGTTGACTAACACCCATAACACAAGCATATAATTTGCTTACTTTGGGGTTAGATTCAATTTGTGTAACTTGTCCAGTGAAATTTATTTATTTATTACTTATACAAAAAATAAAAAAAATAAGTTTGCTATGTTTTATATTCACCTAAATCATATGACACTAGTTGCCTTAAATCTGAATGCCTTTAGACTTACTTTCAAATTAAACGGGTTATAACTCTCTGTCAAGTGTCATGTGTCACTTAAACTAAACTTCATACAAAATTCGGGTTTATTATGTATCTATGGAAGGCCCGTGTCTTATTACGTAGTATTTATATACTCTTTGGTCGGTACATCAAGTAGGTAGTAGATACAACTTTTAAAGTTACCTTCCCGCCAAGTCAGAGCACTGCATGTTCGCACTGCGACCAATGCTGTTGCACTTTACAAGCTGTAGTTGTATCAAGAATAAGTATCTTCACGCTCATATCTTATATTTAAACAGAGAAACAACCAAGGCATCCACAACTATCCGAAGACACTAAGTCCCACATTGTTATAGGTGGCAAGCCTATCGCCAACCCGGCACATAATATCCAATCCCGAGCAACGTAATTTTTTTGGCAAAATGAAAATACATATTTTCCATATTTTTTGTTGCCCTCTCAGGGGTCGGACCTGGGACCTCGAGAAGTCAAGTCAGATACCGGACCGCTAGACCATAGAGACTACAATTTTTTAATTTAAATATTGCTGTTATAACAGGTGTAGAATAAGCCTTTAGTTTGCTAATTCTACGGTAGCAGTGTAACTTTTGTGGTACAAAATCTCCCAAACGCCATTGGGCCGCGCAGTTTAATTAGAGCGTAAATAATGAAATACACAATCTTCCTTTGCTTTAGTCAGTATCTGCAGTAAATTCTCAGCCTTGTCTTTGACCGCAGAAAATATAAACAATCTATTAAGACACAGAAACTCGAGTGCGCTAAACTACTGCTACCATAATAATGTGACAGGAGGTAATGGTCATTAAGATTTGGTATACATTTTGATTCAGCAACTCTAAAAAGGATTAGGATATCAATTCATATGCATATTTTTGTTCTTTTTTGCATGTTTGTTACCAGTTTACTTCACAAATAAGTAATGAATTTTAGTGATTACTTTTTGTGAAAAATGTTTTATTGGCACCAGCAATACACATACTAGTGGAGTGCGTATGTTGTATGGAGCTGAATATATTTGAAGTCTTCAGATTTGAGTGACTTAATTCTATTCACTACGCATTGGGCGTGTTCGGCCGAAGTAAGTACTTACAAAATGTTGTAAGTCACTTACTATGCTTACAAAATTTTCGGCCGGGACACAAAATAAGTGCTAACGCAGTAAGTATGGCTTAATATACGACGCCATTTTGCTTATTGTTTATGTACGAGATATGACATAAACCGGTGTTTTGTGTTATGTCAAGCCAGTAAGTCTGTCCTCGCCGAAAAGTGCTACAGTCAGCTTGTAAGACTTTAATTTTTTATGCTTACTGGCTTACTAAGTTTAGTAAGTACTTAATTCGGCCGAACACGCCCATTGTCTTTCCTCTTTTGTCGCGCAATAACACATCTACATTTTTGACGCAAATCGCAACATGAATAAATTTTGACTACGGATGTCTGCAAAGTTAGAACTTCGTTATTAATTATTTTTATTCCTATTATAAAATTGAAAATATTCCTTTAACATCAGATCCCCGTCACGACTTCGCGATACCAATACTGTCGTCGTCACCATCATCATTTCTGTCAATCTCTTATTACCGTTGTCTTTGTATCTGAAATTAGTACTACCTATTACTAAAAATATTTGCACAAATAAATATTTGCACACCACAATGTGGTAGAATATGTTGGAAAGCTTAAACAATTTTGTAACAACTTCAAAACACATATTCCACAAATAAATATATTTTCTTTTCTTTCTTTCTTTCTAAAAACAGCGTACAACAGAACATTTAAAAAAATATTTTGAAGTGCCTAAATCAAATCCTTTTACTTAATAACAAACACGACTTTCACTCGCTTCGCTCGACAGGTCATATATGAACATAAAAATCTAAATTAAATAAACACCCACACCTAGAAGTGTAAACATTACCCAAGCCTGGATAATGATACGACTAACTAGGTGGTCAACTTCCAGCTTCCATCGATGCTTCTTACTCATGAGAAATCATTACTTTGTTATAATATAAGATAATTTTGGTGCAAGGTTTGACAAAAATACTATCCATCTTGCAGGTTCACAAACTATGGCTTTTATACCAGCAAGACAGTGTAGCTTTTAGCCATAGTATGCACAGATAATAAACTGGACCAAACTCGACGGTTTACATTGTCAAGTGATTGGCAGTCGAGTAACCATCGACGTGATTGAGCATATAAACTGCACACGTGAGCATACGCCCAGACAGTCGGTTGTTTGTACTGAACCAATTCACTCAAGCAGCATTTACCACATTCGAGCAGTTTAAGCTATTATGTAATGTTTTGAAGCAGCTTAATAAAAAAGATTCAGTTATTCACCCCTGACATATTTGCTTATATATTTTTATTTGCAACGAGACGTTATGGAAAAAAATAAAATCAACTATCCGTACTAACTTTCATTTGGTTAATTCACAATAAAATGTGAAAATCTACTATTTTGTATTTTTAACAATCAGTTGAAAAAAGTACTTTAATTTATTAATTAAATATTTAAAATAAAATTTTGCATACGCGTCTCGCTGAATTTAAACGTTTAAAATAAAAAAAACGTTAAAACGTTTAAAAGTAAAATTTTAAATTTATTTTTTGTAGGAAAAACATTTAAAAGTAAGACCAACACACGTTTAACTTTATGTTACGTTTAAATTACAAAAAAGACGTGTGGCACTCGGAGAATGCCGCGGTGAAGCTATTGCATAAGCAGGCATGAGTCACCAGATTGCGGTGCGAAGAGACGGAATTCATTTGTTGTATCACAACCAATGCCTAGAGGTGAGTTGCTGAACTAAAGAGAAAGCGTCATCAAAAAGTCATTAAAGGTTCTGCTATTCATTCATAAATGGCAAAACTATAGAGTATCACCGCTATGCCGGTCGGAGTGGCAGATGTTAAGTTATTTTCGTTACGGAATTTCTGGATTCTATCTCCACGCTCGAGGCCCGCGATAGAAGCTATGCAATAGTTTAAAATCCATAACACATGCTTTTTTCAAAATAATATAAAACAAAAAGTTGCAAAATTATGTCTTTCGGCCCACTTGATAAACACCGATAAGAAGCAATTTTCGGAGACTTCTCATTAGTTCTTAAGTTGCATTTGTACAGATATACATTCGTTTTAGTTTAATATTGTTTGACGCTACAGAACTACCCATGTACGAGACCGACTCGCACTTACTCGTCGATTTTGAACATGCGCTGTATGTGTCACTGGGATAAGTATGTAACTTATTTAATACCCCACCGCTTACATATACGTAAATTTCATACACAAGTACACATATACATATCTTCACGATAAGTCCCTTACGCGAAAGGCGGAGAGTATAGAGTGCCAAATGTCACGATCCTTGCAGAACTGAAAATACTAGAATTGACGGATGCACTTTATCTATAAAACCCGTGTGATTATACAGAAGTATATATTACCAAAATTGAAACATATATACCGCTGCCTGCTAAACATCTTTGACTATAACTAATCTGCTTTCTTACTTTTTTTTTGTTAGCAAGTTAAGAAGGTAAAAAAGCTGACGGCTTTCCTTATTATAATAAACGTAGCTCATTTATACTAGAGAAATTTACTAACGTGAACACGTCAACAGCGTTACCAACGTAGGATCAAACATTGAGTCTTACATTCTTTATTGGCAATCACTAACGTAACACCATAAGAAAAGACAAAGCTAGTGGTTGCATGAACAAGATTCTACCTAAACTCGTTTAAGACTCTATATAAAATGTTAAAATTTAAATAAGAGATCTTTCTTGTTTTCAATTTATGAATATGTAAAAAAAAATGTACTCTTCAAAGCTTTTATAAAAATGCAAATGACCCTTTTGATATAGAAAAGTGTATATGGGTTTCGCTAAAAATCTAACGTGTTGATACCGAGGACTTGTCCCTCGGAATGATTACCAAGTTTCGTTAAAAGTACAGTTTTAACATTTTTTATCAGTCAATTTCAGTCTCTTTTACTCAGTGGAAAAGAAAGCTACCTAGCCGGTAGTTATACTTGTATAGTAAGTTTAACTGCCAAGACAGTGATGCACCAAAAACACCTATGGTGTCTATAGGTCACGGTTGCCATTTACCATCAGGAGAGCCGTGTTTTTAATTGCTGCTTTAATCCGTAAAAAATAAATTTTTGATTCTATAAGGGTTTTGTTTTGCCATTCGGGTACGGATCTTAAAAATATACACGTCGAAAAGAAAATATTCTCCGTGGCTTCGAGTGGCTAGAATGGCCGAATGACGTCTTCTGAAGTGCTAAAAAATCTTAAACACGATTTAGTAATAACAATAGGAATTTAGATGCAAAAATGAACTCATCAACACTGAAATTGAGAGCCTTATTTTATGCTTTTAATGCTTCTTGCAGTTGAGCTACTAGTTACTACGGATTACGTCCCTATTATGCTGACGTTTTGATTCTTGCAAATTTCAATGACTGATTTTGAATTCGTAAAAGATGATTTCATTAATCCCAAACCATATTGTAGCGGAAGAAGTGAACAACATTAATCAAACTACAGTTGGAAAAACAAACTTCTGCAACTTTACCCTGAAAATAAAACTCATAAACGGCGAATGTATTTTACCTTTTATTTTTTCGTAGAGTTGCACTCGAATAATACTCACCGCGTTCTTTGTGTACTTTTCCAGGCTTCGCAAGGCTTGTTCGAAATAATCCTCGCCGTACGCCCCCTTCTGTTCGTCACTAAGTCGCTTCCACATGTCTCTAGCTTGTTCTAGAAGTTTCTCTTCGGAGAGCCAGGCACTGCCAGTCGTGTATTCTCCAGCGGCAACTACTACCTAAAGAATGTAATAATAAAATGTTATTTTTTTTATATTTACTTGCCAATTACATTCTATTACCGTACAACGTTATTTTTGTGTAATATAGAAAGCGAATAAACTAAGCGGATTTTCTGATGGCAAGAACTAAAATAAGTCGACACAGACAGACCGCTTTAACACTGTTATGTCGATCTGAAGCAAGGACCTGAAATCTATTGCATAACCAAATTTACAGGCAAGTAGCCTGTTCATACTAGCACACGACGATGGCAAGAATTGAGTTTATAATGGATGAATAATTAAGGCAGCAGTGGTAACCCGGGCTAGCCATTGCAAGGCTCTCCTACCAGGTCTGACCAATTACACGAATGAAATAATCTACCAAATTAAGTTATTAGAAGGTTTTACTAGCGGGCGATGGAGTCGTCACGTGTATAAGACAGCTTATAGTAAACTTTTATAATATTAAAAAAAATGCAGCCGAATAATTACACCTGTATTAACTCATTTTATAGTAGGATTTATTTATCTGCTATATCCCACTACACAAAGAAAACGAAATGTAATTTGAACTAAGATCATTAGGGTAGAGATCCATTTTCCTTTAACACGCTGAGGTTTCTTTAGAACATAGTAATTAGGGTGTAGTAAATTGGTGCAAAACGGTGCTTTTAGGTGGGAGGTGGCTTAGCAGAATACATAGTTGTGCCACATAGAACAAACACACAGACGGCAACTTAGTCAGACATTTAAAGAAGTGATGGGAGCGTGAACGACAAGAAAAATTAACTCAAACATGGTTGTGACGAGAAACAGTCACACGTATTTTTATTTCACCACTTGCCCTGTACTTGGGTTAAATTTCTACAAATTTTAAAGAAAGAGTAAATTTTGTCCTAGGCAGGATTTGAATCTGTACCCTTTCGTCTCAAGCCGACGAATGCTTTCACGTTTATAGATTCTGAATACCTACTATGAGTTCATCATTACATAAATTCACATTTGTAATGGCCATAACTTTCGTTTCTCTCAAGGACATTTTTTTTCTGTAAAATTTGTGGATATTTAATCCAAGCACAGGGTAAGTGCTAAAATAAAAATTGCCTTATTTTTCTTTTAAAATTGTAGAAATGTCACAGTGTTTAGTCGTATACGAAACAAGCAGCTAGGATACATTTATCCTTTAGACATTAAAACTGATAATAGTGCGTTATCCATTTGAGAGTGGTAAGTAGAGGGAACTCGTGAAATTTTTAGCGATTTGTGTATCTTTTTATTTGTGATCTCGACACACTTATTCTGTTGATAAAAATCGACAATTTCGTCATAAAAATATGGGTTCTCATGTAAAAACAATCGTAAAAAGAGTAATTTGTAGTTAAGTTCGAATTTTATGTTAGTTTTGTTAATTATGATGTTGTAACTTCCTGTCTTGGTACTATAACATCTTTCAAATCAGTCTCTCACACTTGGTTTAACACTGATATTGTTACGTATTTACATACATAACGAAATTCAATATATATACATACATATCTTCAAGCCAAATCCCTTGCGCATAAGACAAAGATTATCGAGTGCCAAGTGTCACGATCTCTGTAGACCCGCCTAGCTTCCTCTAAATTAATTACAATTTTCATACAAACACGACGGTTTTGGAGATAACAACGATAACAACGAGCGAATCGGTAATGAAATGTCAAATTAATACAAAATTATTGTAAATGATCACGTTTGACATACGTCAACCTTAGTAAATATCTGTCAAAATAAGTACTTACTTATACTGTACTTATATACTTATATTTACTTAAATGGCATTATTTTGACACTATTACAAATAATATATTGTATTTTAAAATGAAAAGGTTAAGTTAATGTTCCTACAAGCTTTGTAGAAGGACATAATAATTACAAAGTCGCGGTGTCGAATTCGGATGAAGTGTCGAATGTGGTTTTAAATTGACCTTAGTTTAATCGCCCCAATGTACCTACATCTGTCTATTTTGCATTTGCACGTATTCAATATTAGCATTATTGTTATGCAGGTTGGCTGGTAGAGAATGTTAGCGCATTAAGCTCGCCTTTTGTATAACATATGAAAATATGGTGTACAATAAAGATTAAAATAAATAAATAAATAAATAAATGCAGTTTTTTTTGTTGGAATATTTCCTTTACGTGATGCAAATTTTAGGGGTGTATGTCTCTCTAAATATATTTTATTCGAAAAACATGAAAAAATGTACTAGTTATTACTAGTTATCCTTATTAGGATAGTTTTATAAAAATGTCAAAAAAGTTGTTGTAAGATTGAAACCTCGTTACATTGAATTTGTGTATCTTAGTAATCGTCGTTTTAAAAAATAAGCAATGTCGGCGAGAATCTTTGCGAGACTTGATCACATTTGTAAAAATCAGAAAATAAATACAGATAGAAATACAGTGTGAATTACGCATTATTAGCGGTGAACAGCTAAATAAATATTTCATTATTTATTTAGCTTGTTCAAGGTCTATAGTCGTTGACAGATTTGACAGTTGACAGAAATATAAATATTCTGTGGAAAAATTGTCGACAGCTGTTTACAATATTTAGCTGCCGACAATATTTCCACTGTTTGTTTTTTGACGTTTACTAATGCTTTTGTAGGTACTCACTTACGACTTTAGACTTTTAATGTTTTTTAATAAATATTATGCTCGTAAGAGTTAACATTTTTATAATCTCAACTTTTCGTTACTTCAATTTACGATGGAGATTAAGAGCGACGTGTATGCGGAGAACCTCTAACATAGACGTCGTTGTGGGTATACCTTCAACTAGGCTAGCAGGAGTGTGAACGACATGTACACTAGCAGACATATTGATCATACTCACGACATCAACTCCTCGTGGTTTGAGTTCGCGGCGGAGACACGCTGCAAGAGCATCTAGAGCAGCCAGAGAGGAAGCGTGGACTCCTCGGACTGGGGCTGCGACGTGTGTCAAGATGGAAGACGCCAACACCACTCGACCTCGAGCACGCCTCACCAACGGTAGCATTACTTGTACCAAACGCGCTGGACCTAAAAAGAAATTGATTTTAATTACTAGTAATTGAAATTATAAATTAGCAATAATAACTGATGCCATTGGGGCTTTTTTAGATATCTAAAGTTTTCCCTGTGTTGGTCCGAACTACTTTGCAGAGTGGACCACCTGCCTTCCTGCTAGGCAGCTTGTAAATTTGGTACCACCGCCTTAATACTCCTGCCGCCATAACGGATGGTAAGGTAGCCGGTAAGCTTACATTTGCTTGGGGCCTAACATCGCGGCCTCAGATTGGCAACGCACCATTACCAACTTTGGTGTCTCTAGGCGGTGGGAACTTCTTACCACTAGGAAATCTGTCTGCTTGTTTGCCTCCCAATATAAAAAAAAGATAGACCTTGACATCTAAGGCCCTATATGGGCTAATGCTTCTCCTGGTCATAGGTCTGTAGTATGGTAGATAAGTCGTGGTTCGTGTTCTGGGATAGTCACACTCTTTAATTTGTCCGCATTTAACGTAGATTGTTTCTAATTAAATCGAAAATCAATGATCGATTGGCTTGATCCTCTGGCGTTGTGTGAAGATGTGGTAAGTTAAGAACGAAGAGCTTTCCTGTGATACTCTTCGTTCTAAACTTATCACGAGGCGACCTACTTCACCGTTTAACTCCTCTTTTTTAAAAAAATACATTCATTTTATTTTAAAGGAGTTTTGAATATCAAAAGGCGTTTTTTAATGAAATACACCGAAATGTAATCAGCCTACTTTTAAACATTTAGAGTATAAGGGAACGACCTTTTATGTTACGAATAAAACTGGAGCGAAATTTAACTTCAAATTTAAAAATATTTTTCATTTAGGTCCGCTCGCTTTACGTGTCATAGTACAGATAAAATCCAAGACTGTTTAGGTCGTTATTTTAGACATTGAGAAAAAAAAATACTGTAGAATGCGACGAAATTACTTATTCAGTAAACAGCATCGCTGGTGTGACATCTTACCAAAACTACCTCTAATAATAACAAAATGAAAAAGTAAAAATAACAGTTTTGGTAATTTCCAAAACTGTGGCCACTGGCCACACTTCAAAACTTAACAGCGGAACGATGAAAAATATTAAAATGGAATTAAAAAACCGTGGTAACACAAATGACATTAAGATATTGAAATGAAGAAATACAATAGAAGGCTAATAACATTTTAAATTAAGTTTAAAAATTAACAGTTTTTATAGGAAAAAAATAGTGTTGTGTTTTCTATAATATTTAATTGCTAAAGGAAGACGAGTTGTGTTATAAGTTTGACGTGCCTCTGTGTGTGTGTCGGTGTATGTGTGGTGTACGTCTGTCTATGTCATCATAACTTTCGAACGGTTGGGCCAATGTTGATGCGGATATTTGTTTCAAAATTGACGACATCGAAATGGTTCTTGGCCTTGCTGCATATAGGTTGTCGGACATTTTTAATTTTAGTGTTAATATAAATCTTATTCTTAATCGAATTTGAATAATAATTGATTCCTATACCGTCTGTCATTCTTGTTAGGTTAGGTTAGTTAACTATTATTTTAAAAAATAGTAAGCCTTGCTATGTTTTATTTCTTCGAGCGTTTTTAAGCCAAACTTTGTGAAATCTTAATGCACAGACAAACTTCGACAATTCTGATATTGGTGTGGTTTGGGTATAGTAAGAAAACTCCCTTAACATGACTAATACTTTCCACGTTTTGTTAGTGCATGGTTAGTGCACATTTCGGGTAGCAATTAGCAAGGTTTGATAGTTGAAGGTTAATAAGACCATTAATGCAGAGAGTTGTGTTCTGTAATTTCTAATCTACTAAACGTATAACTTGGAAACATTAGTATGTGCACTATCGAATAAAAAAAAGGTTAGAAGAAAGAAAGAAAGAAAATTATTTATTTGCGGAATATGTGTGTAAATGAGATGTTACAAAGATATATACTACCATATTTTGATGTGCAAATATTTTAATACTAATGAAAAACATAATATTTAATTACATATATTTTAACTACTTGAAAATTACTTTTAATTACTTGAAAAATGAAATTTGTTTATTTGCTGAAAATGTGTGTTAAAAGCTGTTACAAAAGGTATTTGTTAATACCAACATATTCTACCACGTTGTGGTGTGCATCGATCTTTAAAAATATACATATATATTAAGATTTACAACTACAACTACAATTTTCATATTAGAACAAAATTTTAAAATATAATTAGTTTTAACCCTAACTACCATCAGCTACAACCGTAAATTAAATGATTTGCGCGTTTATAAATACTAGCCAAGTTCACATTTTGTGTTTAATCCCCTCTCCTACTGGACTCCCTCAAGTAAACGTAACATAACCTCAAGTGTACATCCGCCATCCACATACCATTACGATTGATTGAGTACATTCAGAATCGCGGTTGGGAAACATTTAAAATACGCAATAGTCTTTCATGGGGAGTATCGAGGAATATCGAGGGCCAAATTTCAGGATGCTTGAAGACCTGCCTAGCTTCCTTTGCAACATGCCGGTTGCTGAGACTCTCCACATCACCTTCGGATGGCACCTTAGCAATTGATGGTAAAATGTCAACCTTGGTCTCCCCAGGTCTAATTCATCCACATTCACATTGTATATGTGTTTTGTCAATCTTTCATCTGCCTTCCTTTGATGAACCAGGACCGCACTGAAGGAGCATGCCCTTTCTCATTTTACACCAACGCTTTCTTTCAATCTCTCTTTCTTTTTGATTGCGTTGTTCTGAATGCATCATAGATTTATATAAGAAGTTACTTAAGGCTATTTTCATTTGACATAATTTTCCACATAATTTAATAAATAAAGTAACTTTTAAATTAATTTCCACGCGAACGAAGTTACGACCACAACTAGTAAGTTAGGTATAAGTAAGTCTCTGTGCGTGTTTGTCTGTGGCGTTATAACTTTTGAACGGATGCACCGATGCTATGCGATGCGAATTTTTTCACTTGAAAGCTGAAGTGATTGAAAGATTCTTAGTTATATTACAAGTAGATTTTACCTGGAGTTACTAGTTTTTTTTTTATTTTAGTGATATTTTAAGAGTCGGAATCGCATATGCTTCCCATACGCATATGGCGGTTACCTCTGACCATAAGATCGCGTCCCAGCCCATCCATTAATAAAAACCAAACTACAGATGGTAAGATACCAAAAACATTTTTTTGAAGTAAGATAATTATCTTCACGCCTATATTTCCGAAGAAGTAGTAAAAGGCACAACCAGGGCACTAAGTCTCACGTTGTGCTAGGTGGCAAGCCTTTGGCCAACCGGGCACACAATCAATCCCGAGCAATGTTGTTTTATTAGAAAATTGGGTAAAACTTTTTTTTCTCCTTTTGTTGCCCGACCCGGGAATCGAACCCGGGACCTCATGCAGTCAAGTCCAACAACTAGACCGCTAAGACCACAGACGCGACTAAACTAAGATATATTTTTTTGATATACTAGAGCTTGTAACAGGCGAGTGTTAATTTAACATGTCACATACATTGTGACCGTGACTAGGAAGAATTAGATTTTTTTTTAACGTGGTTACAAATTCATTAAAAAATAAATCAGTTTATGCAAGAAGCTTCATGTATCAGCCTTCATGCATTGCTTGTTTTCCTTTCCTGAAATATTTTAAAAATCTAGCTTTTAAAAAAAGACGAATAAAATAAGAAGAGTATTTGAAAGGAAAGTTCATAATGAATGCAGTTGTTATATGGTGGCCGTCAAATTATAGTTAAATGTGTCAAGCCGTGGACCGTTTGAACTCGGAAACTCTTTTAATATGCGTAGTCCTGTTTCTTTATTCCATTGCTTCGTACCTGTGTTATTAATAAAGCTTACATTTTTTATACAACCTATTTTTTAACTGGGCTTTTCGTTTTGTTTTAAATTGTTAACCATTCCTATAACTAGCGGTGACCCGCGGTCTCATCCACGCTAAAGAGTTCTCTCTCATAGGCTTTTTTTGGCACTGCAATGTACATATATACCACAGTCAAGACGTTGAAACTCAAATATCACAAACAAATATATAACTACTAGCTGCGCCCCGCGGTTTCACCCGCGTAAGTCCCAACCCCGCGGGAACTCCGGGATAAAAAGTAGCCTATATGTTATTCTGGGTCTTCAGCTACCTACATACCAAATTTCATCGTAATTGGCTTTGTAGTTTTTGTGTGAAAGAGTAACAAACATCCATACATACAAACTTTCGCATTTATAATATTAATAGGATTAAAACGCAGTTTAGTTAAATTAAATTTCAAATTATTGTTGTCCATCATTACACTGAAGTACATATAATTATTTAAATGAATTTATTATTTCTTCCTCTAAAAAATTATAAGTAATTTAAGGGGTTCAAAGTCGGAAAAACCTTATTCACACGTAAAAATATTAGTATTTAATATTACAAATGCCATAATTTGTCTTTCTGTCTATGTGCCTGTCTGTCTGTTGCTCTTTCACGGCTGTCCACACGATTTCAAGAAGTCATCGGGCCACTTTCAGGTTTCTGAAGCCAAATCAAGGCACCATGGTTGTCGGAACATCATAAATTTGCAAGCTGGCCCTGCAAGTGCCGCCTTCGCAACTACGAGTACGCCCCCCCTCACACACACGCATGGAATGAATGCTTCTACGAACTTCCAAACTTGCATACTTTTATTGTATTTAAAGTAAAGTTTAAACAAAAAGCTACATAGCAACGCTAAGAGTCCCCGCAGCTAGGACTAATTTACTGAAGTTCGCTCCGTTGTCGTGCGCTATCTGTCTTTTAAATTCAATTGCAGTAGAAATTGATATTTTTATTTATAGCCTAGTTAAATTCACAGAACTCGCACAAACCTATATGGAAAGGCAATGTATGAATTATTAAATTGTTATTGTATATATAACTCACAATGTCGTTTTGGGGAAGCCTGTAAAGATTTTGTGAATTTGTTCTCAATAAATAAATAAATAAATAAATAAAATAAAAACATTAGAGCACAACAAACCGTTGACTTTCATTTCCACATACCTATGACTTTACAATCCTTACACATAATCTTCGCTTCTACCGACTTCGCTTCTTGACTAAATGAGTCACCATTCGTTATCTGTGAGTCTGCTCAATAAGAAAAATTGGCAGTCAGAAAATCTAACTTTAAATCCTTACTTCCTATCAATATCCGCCCGTCGCCTTATGTCATACGGCGGAAGGCTTCGGAAAAAAAATATTATAGAATAACCTTCGTAGGGCTGTAGGGTGTAGGGGCTCTAGGGCATTAGGGTCTTAATTACACTATAGGGTTACCATCCTACCCTTATATGTGCAAACTACAGTAACCGCATAACGGCTAAACCAATGAACCGATTTTGATGAAGTTGGATATGCATAGAGCTACAAGTCTGAGTTCAAACATGTTACATTTAAAAAAAAACTCCCAAAGGACTGTTATAATAGGGGTTAAACGTTTGTATGAAAATTATAACTATCCTACGTCAACGAAGTCACGGGCAAACAGCTAGTAATAATATAAAGTACAAAAATACTGGAACGTGGAATGAATTGGGGATTGTCAAACATGAAAACTTATTAACCGGTGACGTACCTATGTATTACCAAGAATAGAATATGAAGTGAGCGAGTATATTTTTCAAAACATCCAGAGCACTTACGATTAGCCAAAAGTATTTCGTCTCACAATGTGATGGGTGGCAAACCTAGCGCTACTCGGACACCTATTTATTAGAAAACTGATAAAATTTCGAGTTGCTAGACCTGAAAATCAAACGCGATATTCTTGTTATCAACGACAACACTGGATAACCAGACAGGCCTTGTAAATCTCAAGGCGATAAGGTTAAAGGACAAGACGGAAGTAGGAAAGGGCGTCACGCACTAACATACATATCTTCACGCCAAGTCCCTTACGTAGTAGGCAGAGAGTATCGAGTGCCAGACTTCACGATAATGACAAACCTGTCTGGCTTCCTTCACGTTCATTACCCTTTTCATACAAACACGCCGGTTTCGGAGACTCTTGACACCACCCTCGGATAATATCCGAATTATTCGATTGATCTGATCGTGGAATGTCAACCTTGGTCTCCCCGGGTACCTACATCCATCCACATTCACATTGTATATCTTCCATCTGTCATTCTTTCCACATGATCGAACCACCGAACCACTCTTTCTTGGATCTCACTGTACGAATGCGGTCAGTGACCTGTAACGCATTTATCCTACTTTCATGCTTTTTCTGACATACCCAACTTTCGCTTCCATATAACAACTTTGGGATAAACATAGAATTATGCAATGCGAGTCTAGCTTTTAGACCGTATCAATGATTGTACTTACATATCCGTTTCTCTAGTAACTATCTTATGGCCTACATTCTTGTTAGTATTTTACTAATTTTGATACTTTTGTTACAGACGTCAAAACAATTATCTTCGTCAGTAGTCCAGCAGGTATAAATTAGGTACATAAAATCGTTTTACTACGAGCCTCACACTTCCATAGCCCACTTTTTTTGTTTGTTTTGTTTGTCGCCTCGTTGGTCGTGTGGCTAACGTACACGCTTAACTACATCGACCAAACGCGAGGCTCGGGTTCGATTCCCGACGGGGGCAGGCATTTGTGTGATGAACATTTAGATGTCTGCATTTAGGGTCTGGGTGTTTATTAAATATATTCTGGTATCTATTTAAGTATTTCTATGTATTAGAATCGTTGACTAACACCCATAACACAAGCATATGATTTGGTTACTTTGGGGTTAGATTCAATTCGTGTGGTTTACATATGAATATTACGAAACAAATAGTAATATAAATTGATTTTGTGACATATAACGTAGCTACAAATATTGTAGACACTCGTTGAACCATTGCAGTCAAATTGCATTTTTAACCAATGACGTGCTGCCGCGTCGTCCACTAGTAGCATGTTATTGGTTGGATACTAATTTTAGACAGGTTTTTTTAATTGAAATTTTCAATTTTTTTTATTGAAAAGCGGATAAACCCTACTGCATAATATTAAATAAGGATGCTTTCTGCTATCTGTATCTAATCGATCTATCTGTATCTATCTTTAGTCGTAAAACTACGTAACGGATTTTGTTGCGGTTTTTTTAAATACATAGAGTGATTCAAAAGGAAGATTTACATATTACATACTAATATTGAATTTTGTCCCAGCTTCAGACGAATGGTCTGCTTGTTAAGTAGAAGAGCAGAGAAAATAAAAAAAAACTAATCAAATATTAAACTATATTTGTCTCTGGCTCAAGGATGTGTAATATGATTTTAGCCTCCAGAATGTAAAAATGTTGACGGTTTCCTGTGGATGGTCCTAACTCGTAATACAAATAACATGCGTTGGTCACCTAAATTCAACAGTTAATGAAGATGTATGCTTATTGTTACTTTGATATTCAGTGTGTTCAAAGATATGCATAATATAATGATCTACAAAATTGTCCCGCGTTTGTACTATTTTTGAATTTTCTGGGTCAAAACCACTAGCGCAATCTGTTTATTTACGAGGTAAACTATTTCCAAGGATACCTAGATTTATTTTGATTATGTCGTACTAAATTACGTCAAACTTTATCGCTACGGATAGTTTAGAAAAGGCGCTATTTGAGCGTTTGTTTGTATTCAGGTGTTAAAACCGTTCCATCAAAAACTTTAAAGCGAATCCCTGTTTTATTTTAGTATAAAATATCCAAACAGCGTCATCTGTTTGTAAGGACCATAGACAATTAATACGGTACTTACCTAACAAGTTTACATCCATTGCTCGACGGACGACTGAGAAAGGAACCCATTCTAGTTCACCCAGTGCACACCAAGATTCACAGTTGACGATAGCCCAAAGCCCTTGAGCGCCCTCTGGTAGGTGATCAACGATATACAACGAGGCGGAGAGAATCTGAAATTCAAAGGTGATTTTCAGCAACTAAATTTGTTGACTATTTAGAGATGTCGCTAGTGTCTGTAACCGACTTTGATTTTTCAAGGAAGGAGGTTAGTTTGAGGTCATCTTTAAAGGTGAATTTTTTCATTTTACTTATGAAATTTTAGGATACTGATACAGCGGCTCCCTATACCTATCCATACTCAATTTTATACATACGAAAGTCTATCTGTTTATTACGCTTTTACGTCTAAACTGCTGGTAAAAGGCAACCGCGGCCTGTAGACAATATAGATTTTATATGTACGTCGTTGTCCTGAGGCCGAGTTGTAAGGCCTATGGTGCAAGCCTACCGACTACCCTACCTTCCAGACCGGGACATGACAAAGTCACACAACCCGGGCAAATTGTAGCATATCTGTCCACCACCATTGGTAGCATGTAGATAAAGACCCGTATTCAAACAGTAGAACAAACAGTAGTAGTAGTAGCCTACTTTAAAAAAAACTGTGATGCTCGGGTTTGAAATTGTTTGATGAAAAATAATGCTTGTATTTCTGATCCTGAGTGTTTATTAAACGTATACTGGTATCTAACTAACACCCATTATACAAGCATTTGCTTACCTTTGACCACCTTTTTTTAGACCGCCTCGTTGGTCGAGTGGCTAGCCTGCTCGCCTAACTACATCGACCAACCGCGAGGCTCGGGTTCGATTCCTGACGGGGGCACGCATTTGTGTGATGAACATTTAGATGTCTGCATTTCCGGGTCTGGGTGTTTATTAAATGTATTCTGGTATCTATTTAAGTATTTCTATGTATTAGTATCGTTGACTAACACCCAAAACATAAGCATATAATTTGCTTACTTTGGGGTTAGATTCAATTTGTGTGACTTGTCCAGGGATATTTATTTATTTATTTATCATTTGACCGATGTGTAATATTTTTACTGTTTGGCCATATACAAAATGATGTTTAAGTATTTACAATATCACAATGTATCATAATTACTCTTTTGTCTATATATTAAAAATTAATCACCATTGCTGTGTAAACTATTTTAAAGCTATATTTACAGTCAAAATGCTAAACATGCTTTTGCATACGGTGGTAGTTTATTGTTTTAATCAATTATAGTTATTAAATGTTTATTAATAAATAATTAATCTAGTTATAATTATAAATAATTGGCTAAGAAGTTAAAGCATATGTACCTTAAATAATATTTTTTATAAATGTTAAAATATTTGCACACCAAAATATGGTAGAATATCTTGATATACTTAAATATTTTTGTAACATCTCATTTACACACATATTTCCGCAAATAAATAATTTTCTTTCTTTCTTTCTTTCTTTTCTTTCTTTCTTTCATAATTCTGTGTTTATCCCAACTTTGTTGTATGGAAACGAGAGTCGGGTATGTCATAAAAGCATGAGAGTAGGATGATTGCGGTCGAAGTAAGCGGTCGGTTGCGGTGCTATGGAAAATTTGTAGTACCTACCTATCAAGCTCGCTGGCCGCAACTATGAGATCCGAAAAAGTGTGGGATTGAAAGAAAGTTTTGGTGTTAAAATGAAAAAAGGCATGCTCCGCTGATTCGGCCATGTGGAAAAAATTTACAGATGAAAGATTGATAAAGCAGATATACAATGCGAAGGTGGATGGATGTAGGTACCCGGGGAGACCTAGGTTGACATTCCACGATCAAATCAATCTTATATTATCCGAGGGTGGTGAAAGATGTGGATTAAGCCAGATAGGTCTGCCAGGATCTTGAGATTTGGCAATTGATACTCTCTGCCTACCTTGTAAGGGACTTAGCGTAAAGATATATGCCCATATAAATGGTGAAATCACCATTTCTCGTGGTTATCGCATCACGCATGAACAGATGGACCAATTTTGCTAATTCTTTTTTGTTGTATTACTTACTGTCTGTAGAAGGTTAGAAAATTGCAGGGAAATAAATAATAATAAATAAATAACTAAATAGCACTTAACAAGTCACAGAAATTGAATCTAACCCCAAATTAAGCGCCTCGCGGTTGGTTGATGTAGTTAGGCGTGTACGCTAGCCACTCGACCAACGAGGCGGGCCAACGAGGACAATCGGAATAGCAATCCTTTCGCAATCGCTTAACAATAACAACTACTAATATTATCCATATTATGATACGAAGTTCGCTGGGTTGGTTAGTAACAAATAAAAAAAACTTTAGAAGTGACACTACTACATCTTTTTCTAGGTTTTAGAGCAATGTTACCTTCTATTGCTTTGCCTGGGTAGGTCTAAATATTCGTTAATGCCCTATAATTAAATAAAAATAACTGTGTTTGGGCTTAAGTTTTAAAAGCCACTTCCTTGGCTAGTTTTATTTTCACACAGGAACCTTATATCGTAATTAAAAGTTATCTATATGGGTGCTGTTCCAGATCATTTGTGTTTTTTCGAAGTCTCACTCTAGAAAGAAAATATGTTATTAACTATGAAGTTAGAAAATTTAAAATTTGTGTTTGAGTATCTTGAAAATAATTACAATATATTCAAATTCTGCAGAGACACATTAAAATAGTAAATTTAGGGGTAGCCTGATCCGGCATACGAGAAGAAAGTAATAATTTTAGTTTAACAAATATTCGTGTAGTTTCTCCGTCCCGACACCCACGACTCGACTTCTCGCCATCTTCCTACTCTAATTTATTGCCTATAAATAACGTACGACATAATTTACGCTGCTCCGGAACGGACTGGAGATCAGTGTCGGTGCTTAACGGGAAATCCATGTTTTTTGTCATTGACACGCCATCTATTGTGGGTGAAGGACAAATGTTGTAAAGGTCATTCCTAATCCAGCTGTTTTGTGATATAAACTTACTGAAACAACTCAAAAGTTTAATCCTGTTACATATACTGCATGATAGGCATATAAGATCGACATACACACACTTCGGTTTCGGAGACTCTTCGACTATCACTTTCGAATAAATTCAGAGCAATTCGGTATTTTTTTGTTTTGTCTTAGTTGCGAAATGTCCACCTGGGTACCTAAATCCAGCCAAAGCAGATATGTACATCTACATGGTAGGTATATGTTCCTGTTTAGTCAATTTTTCATCTGCCTACCTTTCTACTTGCCTAAACTAAAGGAGTAACTCATTCTAGTTTTCACACCAACGCTTTTCTTAAATCCCACTTTCTCTTTCATCTCACGGTTGGGAATGTAATCAGAATTACTCCATCCAATTCCATAGAAATACTCAAGTCTATATCGTTAAGTTTGAATAGGCACAGAGTAAGTCTTACCTGGAAATAGCTTACTAACACTATTCCCTGCACACACTCTCCTTTACACAATCCAAAGTGAACCTTCCATCCCTGCTAAAAGCACAACTAAGATATACAATTTCATTCACTTTTTCTATCACTAGATCATCTTCTTTTTCGTGTATAATCATGTCAAATTAGATATATTTTAAAAAGCTTTTTTTTAACTTGCAATGTATGTATGTTCGTTCGGGTAGAATATTTGAGCTCAATTTTGAAGTAGATATCTTTAACTGATTGAGCTGAAATTTTGTATTCACGTTTCATTTAGATGACAATGCACTTTTACAATATGGATGTCAAATGACAGGACTCGTTGAAACCACCTCGAAAGATAATGTGACGTCATCCTAAATAAAATATGGCGGACAATCCAAAATGGCGGAACAATTATTTTTAATGCACTTCTACAATATGAATTGGTATCAAATGCAAAGGCTCATTGAGAGCAATTCGAAAAATAATGTAACGTCATTCACCATAGCAAACCATTCAAGTTGGCGAAATAGTTATTTTAATGCATTTCTTAAACATGAGTATCAAATGAAAGGACTCGTTAAGAGCAACTCGAAATGTATCGTGATATAATTGAAAACCTTAGAAAATAAATAAATTGAAAAACTAAGCCCAATATGGCGGACAATTCAAGATGGCAGAATAGTTATTTTTAATGAACTTCTACAAGTACAAGTCTATCAAGTGGAAGGACTCATATATAACAACACGAAAAAAATGCTTGAAATCGCATTTTTGTAATTAATATATGTGGAAATATGCCGCACTATTGAAGTTTTTGTGCTACCCTATAATGAAAGGGTTTTCTGAGAATAAAAATGTAAGTTTGAAAAAAATTTAAAAACCTGTAACATCTTTAACTTTGATTTGGCGAGACGGGCAAAAATCAAACCCGGATCTGTGTTTCGCTAGTCACAAGTTCGCTATAAACTGAAAAAGATGTTGCATTCTTTCAAACATCCGATTCAAGGTGAGTAACAGACTAAAGAAACCTAGACATAAGCAAAAAAAACTTTGTAGAAAAAAACTTTTATTTCAACGCTCTAAAAATAAGATATTTTTTTTCTTTCAAAATATTTTTAGCTATAAACTTACAACCTCATTATACACAACTTATATGATTATAAGGCTTGTCGCGCGATTTTCTTGTGTAAATAAACTAGTACCTACTTATTGATTTTTGTAAAATCTGATAAGTTTAAATTATTTAGATTTCAATTTTACGAGCTTTTATGATCATATAAGTTGTGTAAAATGAGGTTGTAAGTTCATAGGTAATATTTTTGAAAAAAAAAAATTATTTTCTCATTTTTAGAACGTTTAAATAAAAGCTGTTTCTAATTTTTTTTTGCTTTTTATTTATTACATTTTTGTGTTATAAGATAACAATCGAGTGCTAGTCTGGTGAAACAAGTAAACCGCCTCCATAGGCGACGGTTTGGTTGGATAGAGGTTTGTATAGAGACCTTCCTAGTTACTGGTGTTTCGCTATGGCCGGTATCTTAGACCACGTGTGCAAGTTCATCAGCCACCTAACTCGCCAGCATGGAATACGTCTATAGCGAGCACTGATGCTTTTAAATAACTAATTCTGAATACTAACTACTTGACGAATGTCACATTGATTAATATTGCTTCGAGAAATAGCTCAGACCACACAAAGAAACTCCCGTCGGAGCAAAAACAAGTGATTTTGGATTTATTTCCGTCGCCACTGAATCCTGTATTTATTACATTTCGGAAGTTAGTCAGGGGTGTGACTGACTCATATATTTCTCTTCGTCGCGAAAAGTTTTCTGATTAAGTAAACCTACATGTAGGTTGTAATATTCTGTAGTGAATACGGAGGGAGGGTTGTTTAGAGATTGAAATACACAGGCTTGCTTTTTTATTTAAGGAAATCATTGTTCATATGCTTGAGGAATAGGAAGGATGTAACAAGTATATTTCGTGGTTAGTTTTAGTGAATCAAAGTATTTGTAGTATATGAACAAGTACAAATCCTTTAGTTTCATATTTTTATTCGTTTAAGTAGTTGTTATATATGAACAAATACAAATCCTTAAGTTTCACATTTTTATTCAATACGTACAACGTTTAACTTATAATTTAAAACGCTAACTCTACAAAGGACAAAAATGAGGTTTAAGTGTAATTTACCTTATATCTTTTCCAACACCTGCAGACCACAAACCAAATAGGTTTTAAATCAAAGACCAGTAGAATTATTAGACGGACAGTCATTAAACATGTACCCTGTAAATAGTTTTCATGCGCTTAGTAGCTGCACATACGTCAAATTTACAGGTTTTTAAAAAAAATATTTAAAAATAAGATTATATTATTATGTATATCTAGAGTGTTCCGCAGATAGCTTCGTTTGCGGAAAAATTGGAACTATTTAAACATTCGTCGAAGGCCGTGTAGTGTTGTCAACCTGAGGCCAGGATGCTAGGCCTCGAGCAAAAGGAAGTTCACCGGCTACCCAACCCTCCAAACCGGGACACGTCATGTTGTTACGGCAGCAGGAATAGGTAAGGCGCTGGTACAGATCCGGGTGAGCCGCTGCAAAGCTCTCCGACATCGTCAGATGTCACAGTGTTAGTGACGTTAAGCCTATGCTCGCCTTATACGAGCTGCCTGGTAAGAAGGCAGATGGTCTATTCTACAAGGAACCCGGACCAACACGGGGAATTATTTTTGTTTTTTCTCGGTTAAAATAAAAATATTACAAAATTCGTATTATAAATTTTTACGTGTATTATTTAACAGTGTATTTGCGAGGGCATATGATATTTATATCGTTAGGACAATTTACTCACAATTTTGTGATGCAATCGGACGACAGTACGGGAGAATCTACAGACAGCTGCTGATATGAATATAGAAATAAAACATATTTCACGTAGTCCCACACACAAGCACAGTTCTTCAGTTCTTCTTATATATA
>NJDD01003022.1:300472-312357 GCA_002245505.1 Calephelis nemesis
GGAGGTAGAGATTGGCAGCCACTCGCCCGGATTGGTACTACCGCCTTACCTATTCCTGCCGCCATAACGTCATGACGTGCTCCGGTTCGGAGGGTAAGGTAGCCGGTAAACTTACTTTTGCTCGAGGTTTAACGTCCCGACCTCTGGTTGGCAACGCACCATTACCACCTTTGGTGTCTCTAGGCAGCGTGAATTTCTTACCATCAGGAAATCCGTCTGCTTGTTTGCCTTCCTATAACATAAAAAAATATATTAGAAGCTTTTCCTTAGAACTTCGAGGGACGATAAAGGGGAGGTTTAAAGGGCCAATATTTGCTGTTCTTACTTATAAAAATGCAGATTGAAAGTTTGAAAGTGAAATAACTTAAAATGTATGCATTTCTTAAAAAATGAACGGTATTTTTATAGAGCTTAAAAAAACTTTCTCCGTTTTTTTAAAGTCGCTATCGTAAGCATTAACACTAAGCAAATTGTAAAGATAATAGTGTTGATCTTTATAGTTTTTGTTTATTTTATGCTATAAATAAAATATTTTTTAATAAATTAAATGTAATTTTCAAAAACTGACTTTATTTTTAACTTTTAGTGAATTAGCAGGTTTCATGAATGTATTTTTTTGTGGCACTACAAAACAACACAGCGTATGGCACACATATTGGCACAATGGACAAACTATAGACGAAAAGTATAATTTGGAAAGAAAGCATCGTTTACCTGTCTTTTTTTTATGATATTGGAAGGCAAACAAGCAGACGGATTTCCTGATGGTAAGAAATTCAAGCCGCCTAGAGATACCAAAGGTGGTAATGGTGCGTTGCCAACCTGGGGCCGGGATGTTAGGAATCGAGCAAAAGAAAGTTTACCGGCTACCTTACCCTCCGAACCGGAACACGTCACGACGTTATGGGGGCAGGAATAGGTAAGGCGGTAGTACCAATCCGGGTAAGCCGCTGCGAAACTCTACCACCTAGTCAGAATTCACGGTGCTAGTGACGGTCAGCCTTTGCTCGCCTTTTACGAGCTGCCTGGCAGGAATGCAGATGGTCTATTCTACAAAGAAGCCTGGACCAACACGGGGAAAAATATAGAAAATGTCTGTTAAATAAATATAGAAGCCCGTGGATCCTTGTGGCATAAGTTGTAAAACAAGGAAACAGTAGTTGTATTGATAAGAGATAACAAATCGCAAATAATTCGACAGTGACCTAAAAGTTTTTTTTTTATGTTTAAGTTTAAGTATAAAGTTTGATGTTTGATATAATATAGTTAATATTTTGAGTACTGCGGTTAATTTGAGAATGTCCTATGTACTTCTTTTCTGTGAATTTTGTTTTCGTTTAGTTGGTAGAAAATAATTTGCGAGGCTAAAAAGTGTTTGTGTCTTCACTGCAAACTTTTGTGTTTAAGCGTGATATTTTAGTACTTTATAACATTAACTATACGTATCTCTGAATTTTAATGAAGTAAGTAAGAGAAGTTTGGAAATATTAAAAAATCCTACAATTTTTTCAAGTCTATCTCCAAGTAGTACAAATTTAATGTACAATTATTACAATAACTCCATCTTTCGTCATGGAGGTACAATACAACATTCATATGCATTCGTAGAGAGCCAACGCTTTACATGCATACATATCTTAACGCCAAGTCCTTTACGGGGTTGGTAGAGAGTATTGAGTGCCAAACCTCACGATCCTGACAGACCTGAGTGGCTTCCATCACATTCATTACCCTTTTCATACTAATCCGGTTTCGGAGACTCTTGTCTCCACCCTCGGATATTATATCGGTAGACGCCTAACTCTACTTACCAATCGCTAGGCTCAGGTTCGATTGCCGATGGGGGCAGGCATTTGTGTGATGAACATTAAGATGTCTGCATTTCCGGGTCTGGGTATTTATTAAATTTATTCTGGTATCCAGGTAAGTATTTCTATGTATGAGTATCGTTGACTAACACCCATAACACAAGCAAATAATTGGCTTACATTGGGGTTAGATTCAATTTGCGTAACTTGTCCAGGAATATTTATTTATTTATTATTTATTTATAATAAAATTCGTCTCTTCGGGTACCTACATCCATCCACATTCGCATTGTATACCTATTGTGGCAATCTTTCATCTATCACTCTTTCCACATGACCAAACTAGCGAAGCAGGCCTTTTTTCAATTTAAAACCAACATATTCTTTCAATCCTACTCTTTCGGATCTCACTGTTACGAATGTGGTCAGCGAGCGTTACACTACAGAGTTTTCGTAGTTCATTTCTACCGCATTTATCCAACTTTCATGCTTTTTCTGACATACCCAATTCTCGCTTTCATACAACAACATTGGGATAAGCACAGAACTATGCAATTAATTTACGTTCCTGCCATAATGACTCTGTAGAGCTTATGTCTGTAGGTTAGGGTAGCCGATAGATTTGTACAATAGACCTAACATCCTGGCTTCAGGACAGCAATGCACCTGTGACATCTATGGTGTCTGTAAGCCAAGGCCAAGCCGTGTGCTTTTTTGCTGACTTACCACATAAAATAATTAATTTAATTTATAATTATCGATGTTATCACGTAACAAACGTAAACATACAAACAAATATTAAACGTCTTCCTTCTTGACATCAGGTAAATCTAAGTACGTAGTATGTAAATTGTTTTAATTAAGAAAACCTTTAATTTAATTAAATTAAATATTAAACTTTCTCTAAAGATAAGTGTGCATTTTTCAAGCCATATTTAAAAATTAAAAAAAAATCAGATACAAATAAAAGCTGTCTTAAACGTGCTCTGAACTAAATTAAATTATTTTCTAACTCTGACTTAAATTAAATTATTTTTTAAACAAAAGTTTAAAAAAATGTGAGCTTACAAATGTAGAGAAAGGTTAAAGGTAATAAACTTAAATACAGTCTGTATTAAATACAAACTGTAATACAAAGTATATGTATGAGATTTATAGTGTAAAGCTTTATCATATTTCTTCATCAAAACTACTTTTATGTTTCACCAGAAAATTTTCATTACGTGGCCGTTCTCTGGAAAAGTTTGTGAATCAGTCAAATTAGATTGAGTCACTAATGAGTTTGCAATTGAGTCAGTTTTGTTCAACATGTAAAACTGTTACCATTTGTCACTAAAATGTTTTAAAACAAATAAGGACTTTTACAAAATTCTAATTGTTTGCGTATTTATATGAACTAGTGTTCGCCCATTGGGCATTGGTCGAAATTCGATCATGATTAATTTTAATATCTTGTTGTCTGTGGTGAATTCTTCGACAAAGTTGGCGATGGACGTGACAAGTGGTTTAGTTTCCCGTGTTCGGACTCTATTTGTGATCTGGTCGCGGAGGTGGGAGGTGGGAACTTTAGGTAGGGTTGTCACATGTAAAGGACCTGACAATTCAAATTGTTTCCCGAGCTCTTAATATATTCGTGTCCTGGTCGCGGAGGTGGGTGGTGGGAACGTCAGTTAGGCTTGTCACATTCTGTGTCGTTTGAAGGATTATTTGCCACAACACTTACATAGTTACTACAGAATTAACAAAATAAAGGCTTATTTGACATCTGTGATAATACATAAAAATATTTAAATAAAAAGTTACCCGAAAAAATTAAGTAAACACACCGAGACTCAGATTTGCAGACACTAGTTGTTCTTTACACAAATGTCTGTCTCCGTCAGGAATCGAATCCGAGCCCCGCAATCTGTCTCCGTTTCATATTTACAAATTTAAATTACTGTACAACATCATTTACTGTTAAGTTCTATTCTGTTCTATATTATTTTATTTTATTGTTAAGTGGCTATTCGAAAAAGTATAACTAAAAAATTTTATTTTCAAATCAGATATGATCAGATTGCTCGGACATTATTCGAGGGTGGTTTCAAGAGTATCCGAAACCGGCGTGTTTGCATGAAAAGGGTAATGAATGTGAAGGTAGCCAGACAGGTTTGTCAAGATCGTGAGGCTAGTACTTGATACTCTCTGTAAAGGACGTGGCGTGAAGATATGTATATATGTATGAATGTTTAAAAAGGACTTAAAGCTATTATTAATGCCGCCATTCGTGCGAATGAACTTTTTTTTATAAAAGTTGTACATACTGGGCATCTTTATGATTTTGAGGTTCTCTTGAAACCATTTTTGTCAGTCAGCCGTTTGAAAGATACATGTACTTTTAGAAAGTATTAAAAGTAGTGTCATCCCCTCAAATTTTTGAAATAAGAAAGTGAAAAATAAAAAAAAATGTGCTGTAGATCTTAATGAACACTTTCAACGGAAATAGTTTTAAATAAAATGTATTCAGAAGTACCTAGCCATACTATTTTACTTGTGACCCTTCGGTATCTTATTTTGGTGGTCGACTTTGGAATATTCTGATTCTGTTACCCTTATATCATCCATACTCTGTATTAATTACTCCTACTGGACACTTGTCAATTAGTAGATAGTTTTTTGAGATAAATGCTCGTATCTACTATATACTTTATAAATTACTTTTTATTAAGTACTCTAAAGCTAACCGGTTTCACTTTTTACAGCATCATCAGGGCTTTATAACTCAAGATAAAAAGTCTGATTTAATTTAATGTTCAGTACTTATTTGGTTGGAAGTTACAGACGGTACCCACATATTATACAAAATTTAATTGTAATCCAACCACAATAAAGTTGTACCACTGGAAGATTTTCTCCCAAAAATAGGGATTTCAGGTAGATTGAAAAGTGTCATTATATAAAAAAAATAAATTATTTATTTATTTAACACTTTATTGCACACAAAAAAACAAAAATACACAAAATACACGAGAAGTTAAAAATGCACAAAAGGCGAGCTTATCTCTAACTAAAAAAATTTCTTTCAGCCAACCCAAAAAAAAATGAAGCTGTGAAAATAAAATGGAAGGCATCGTGTACAAAAAAAAACAATTAACTACAGCTGTGCTTAAATTATATATGTCAACTTGTAGAAAAATGAAACTGGTTGGCTTTAGAGTAACAAAAACACGTATTAAATAAAGTGTATAGTGGATAAGTACAAGAGTTCACCTCAAAAAAGTGTGTATAGATTGTAGTAGGTAGTTATTTCGTTAATGAATAAGATTTGAAAAAAAAATGCATTGAATTGTTTTAGGTCGACTACTAAATTCCTACCGACCTAAACCCTTGTCCAGGGGAGAGGGTCATGACCCCCACGCATCAATAGAGAACGTTTCAAAGTAAATTTAACATTGGGTTCAAGTTCTTTACTAATTATTCTAATTTATAAAAGCTACAAAGTTTTGTTGAAAGTTTAGTAATTTATAATTTGTATCATTTTGACAATTTACATAATGCAATCAAACACTTAAAATAAATGTAGCTACTTAGTCATTCAGTTGCCATTAATATTCAGTGAATCTACAATCTTTGAGCCTGTAGCAAAAAATATGTAAAGAGATTGTGTATTTGTGTGAAAAATTGGTATAACCAAAGTTATTTTTTGTTTCAAGAAAGTTTATAGGTGAAAAGATCTTTTAGTATAAACGAAACAATAATCTTAAAATAAAAAAAAAACGGTGGGTTGCACTCTGGGAGTGCCGGCAGAAGTGAAAACTTGTATATTAACGTTGTTCATTTTTGATATTTAGGAATGGTTAGGGAATAATTTTGGACGAATTGCTTTATTTATCATTGTGAAAGTACTATCATTTATGTGGTAGAATGCAATATTCATTTATTAAGCTATCGCACACAAACATGACAACACGAACATTCGCGCAAGCGCCCTGCGCCGTCTCAACGAACATACATTTTCGCCGCACCGTAGAAAAAGAGGGGGATGCTTCCTCTCCTAACGCCGTGAAACTTCGCGAAACTTTCGCGGTGCAAAACGCCGCGCCAGCTGTTTACTCTCCATCCGTCTTACGAGTTTTCAATCAGGTCATGTGTCCTGACGTGAGTTTAGAAGTTTTTACCCATTCCAAAAAAAAGTGGGCAACGCCGCTAAAGAAATAATTCACATAAAAAAATTAATGTAACTTCGACGTCATCGCTGCCTTTATTGTTGCGAAAGACCGCCAGTGACCGATACCTACTCTAGTGTACGATACGACCGGCGATCTTTTTACTTACCTAATTACGGCAAGTAAGTTTACTCGCTGGTTGGTTTACAACAGTCTCTACATCTCAAGCGGGGAACTCACATAGCGAGGCAAGTTTGCCAGACTGCCTGCGATGGTCCTACACTAGCAAACATTACACAAACCTGACGAGACGACGAGACGAGACCTGAGAGTCTGGCGGACATGTCAGCAGATTTGCCCGAGGGCATGTTCCTCTAGTGAATTCCTTACTTTAACCTTATTTTAGTGTCACACTGTCACTATAACTGAAATCAGTACATACATACATACATACAAACATATCTTCACACGCCAACCCACATGGTTCTAGCATACTGGCTAGCTTCCTCCACATTAATTACTCTTTTCATACAAAAAAGCCGGTTTCGGAGACTCTGACCACCTTCGGATAACAACCGAGAAATTTGATCCGAAGTCTCCCCGGGTACCTACATCCATCCACATTCGCATCGTATATCTGCCGTGTCAATTTTCATCTGTCATTATTTCTACATGTCCGAACCAGCGGTGCATGCCCTTTACCCCCAACTGTAGTCTGTAGTACAGACTAAGCATAAGTAATAACGTAACTGGCCTGCATTTCTCACGACAAAGAAATCAGTCTGCTCGTTACCTTTCTGTATTATGAATAAGAAACCAGATTGTTAATATTCTATACAAAGAGTACAATATTTCTTTAAGAAAAAACTTCATAAAAGTACAATTATATTGTTTTTACTACGATTGTTTGACGACTTACTTGGTTTTGTAAAAATTCAAATTTCTTAAGGTTTCGAAGCAATGAAACCTGTTCCGAGAAAAAAGGAAATGAAATTCTTTAGTTTCATTTGTTTGTACAGCATTATTCAAAAAGTTTACTTGATAGGGAACTTTCATAAGCGTCAGACTTTTTGTAGCAAATATATTTCGTTATAGCTAGCTTTTTTTGTTACCATATTGCTATCACTAACATAGTGTTGTAGTTCTAGCAAAATAAATTTATTGTTAATTATTTTAAAAAGCTTATTAATGAATAATGATACGCAATGCGGCCAGTGGAAACAGATGTTTGATTCAAAGCCATAGTAAGCTACAAGAAGTCTTTTCGCTGGTATTTTCCAAAATCCCTAGTCATGATTAGCCGGCCATATTGCTTCAAGAAATGTGTTCCCACTTTTTGTAACTCAGAATATTTTCGACATCTCATTGAAACCTAATATGTGTGGCGTTAAAGTTCTTAATATATTATGTTAGCTAATATCGGGTTAATGTAATTAACCACTAGTAGTTAAGCATGACTTTTCATTCTTTGTAAATGGTTGACAAGTTTACAAAATTTAGTTCCTTTTTTATGATTCTGGAAGTCAAACAAGCAGACGGACTTCCTGATGGTAAGAAATTCACGCCGCTTAAAGAAACCAAAGGTGGTAATGGTGCGTTGCTAACCTGAGGTGGTGATGTTAGGCCTTGAGTAAAAATAAGTTTACCGCTACCTTACCCTCCAAACCGGAACACGTCATGACGTGATGGCAGCAGGAATAGGTTAGGCGGTGGTACCAATCCAGGTCAGTCGCTGCGAAACTACCACCTAGTAAGATGTCCGTCTGCAGTATTTATTAATTTGCATAAGCGTTAATTAATCTGTTGTAGAGAGAACGTATTTTGCTCGCTATACTATTCGATTAACTTTTTTGTCGCTGAGTAATAAATAAACAAACATCATGTCTCATGAAAAAAGAAAAGTAGCACGTCTAAGATCTGGCACAGTATTCAAATATCGTCTACATTTTTTGAAATGAGGCCACATTTGTATTTACATTTAAGAACTCTAATTTATTTAAGTTTTCTTAAATTACATTGGATAGTTCTCGAAACACATGTTTAGTTTTTGATGATAAACTGCCTCGCTGGTCGAGGGGTTAGCGTAGGTAAACGACTAATGCTGCCGAACGGGTTCGATTTTAATAGAAATATCGTATTTATTTTACATTGACCACACGAAGCTTCTAGTGACGCTAAAATATACATTTAAAATCTACTACCGTATTGGAACTCAGCTACTTACTGAGAAGATCCTGTAATAAAACGCGATTTTCTATTAAATCTAGTGTACAAAATATGTTATACTAGCAGCCCATCCCTGCTTCGCACAGGTGGACATATTTCTGATTTCTCAAAAAAATAATGTAGCCGACGTTAATTCGCGATAATATCTGCTTCTAATAGTAAAATATTTTATAAAATCGGTCCAATAGTTTCGGAGCCTATTAAATACAAACACTACTGACAGCAGCTCCACCTACCGGGTACATTTGTACTTGTGAATCATAAAGGAAACCATCGAAATACCCTTACACAATTTCAACCCTATCGGTTTCGCCGTTTAGAAGTTATGTGAAAAAAACAATTAAATGTTCTATAAAATTTACACCATTTAAAAAACAATAAGAAGTTTGGTGCAAACGATCTGAATATGCTCGTACATACATTACGGAGATTAAATTTTATTTATATGTATAGAAATATTGATGAGGTGTATAATATGTGTCTGTCAAACCATATAAATACCTACACATACAAAATTTCAACCTAATCGGTCAATTCATTTAGTAGTTGACATACCGACAGCAGCCACATATCTCAGCACGGAAGGGTAGTTCTCCCCTACCCCCGTTGTCCTCTTACCCGTGTTCCTGTAGCAAAGATGCATTTTACCGCGGTATATTGGAATAGGCGTCTAGTGCAATACATATTTCTCAACGCAAACAAATAAACAATCAAACCTAGATTCTAGATCAATACACAATATAGAGTAGATTATATAAGTTCTGTTACCCGAGCAAAGCCGACCGCCCGACAGACCTAGCGACTTTTTTTTTATGAAATTGGAAAGATAAAAAGCAAACGGATTTCTTGATGGTAAGAAATTTCCGCAGCCTAGAGACACCAAAGGTGGTAATGGTGCGTTGCCAACCTGAGGCTGAGATGTTAGGTCTTGAGCAAAAGTAAGTTTACCGGCCTTACCCTCCGAACCGGAACACGTCATGACGTTATGGCGGCAGGAATAAGTAAGGCGGTGGTACCAATCCGGGTAAGCCGCTGCGAAACTCTACTACCTAGTCAGATGTCACGGTGTTAGTGACAGTAAGCCTTCGCTCGCCATTTACGAGTTGCCTGGCAGGAAGGCAGATGGTCTATTCTTCAAAGGAGCCCGGACCAACACGGAGAAAATTTATTGATTTTTTATTTATTTTGTTTAGAATGATTTTCTAATTTCGTATTATCTTTTGAATGGATTTGAATGGTAGAAACCGATGTGCAACTTAATGGGAACAAGTTGGACCTTGTTGATTCCAAAATGTTTTTAGGAATCACAATAGATAAAAAGTTGCAATGGGGTCTGCACGTTAAAAAGCTCGAAATAAGGCTGAGCTCAGCAGCATATGCCGTTAAAAAAATGAGACAGTTAACCGATGTTAACACTGCTTAAAATTGTATATTTTAGTTATTTTTGTAGCATTATGTCATATGGAATTCTTCTCTGGGGGAGTTTTGCCGATGTAAATACTATATTTATGTTCCGAAGAATTTACATTCATTTAAAAGAAACTGTGATATACATGATGTGAATACGAGGAATAAAAACAATCTTGCTGTGCATGTGCCCCGTTTCCACAGGGTTAGTCATTCTTTCATGGGTCAATATATACAATAAACTTCCCGATTTTATAAAAGACCTGCCATTAAATAAATTTAAAAAATGTAACAATGTGAAATTGTATAAACTTGCTTTTGATCGAGGCCTAACATCCCGGCCTCAGGTTGTCAACGCACCATTGACATCTTTGGTGTCTCCAGGTGGCGGAAATTTCTTGCCATCAGGAAATCCATCTGCTTGTTTACCTTCCAATATCATAAAAAAAAGTATGCACTCTTATCCGACAGATATTGCGTTGCTGAATATCTGTCGGATAAGAGTGCTTGGGATTAATTACTCCTCATACAATTACTAGTAATGATGTGTGACATAATACTAATAAATGAGTATAGAATAAGGAAAAAAGAGACAAGCCCGCTGAGTTTCTTGCCGCATCTTCTCAATGTATGGCCGTGTTCCGATCACGTAGTAGTTTTTAGTATTATATAGACTCGTCACAGTGCCTCTTGTTAGGTGAATGTGAATAAAAATATTTTCTAATATATTCTAATATAACAATAAAAGGAGGTTTCTATGATTTTTATAAAAGACAAGACAGCCAACAAGCACAAGGTTCTTTTGATGTTAAGAGGCAACCATGGATATTAGGTACAATAGATGTTATAAGTACGTTGGTGTCACGTGGCCGGTTAACCTAATACTTACACTCGGGACCGGAACTGATAGTTGCATTATAGTATCAGAAATAGGTAAGGCGGTAGACCCCTCACGGGCACGTTGATACACAGCATTTTACCACCAGTGGTCTTGTTAGAAATAATTAATTTAACCTATTCTCTTTTTTGGGAGCTGCTATCCCTAGCAGCGACAGTGACATGAGGTGACGACTGAACCAAATTAACAAGTGATCTTTCATTTTATTTTATTTAATTTCATTATATTTTATTACAAAACCCAATAACAAGATGGACACTAATATATATATTGATAAAGTATTTGGTTAGATGTTACAAGAGTAACATCTAACCAAATAGGTGTTGAACGTTAAATCAAAAAAGTCCTTTTTATCTTTAGTTTCAAAGCCCTGATGATGCTGTAAACAGTGAAACCGGTTGGCTAGAAAGTAGCAGAAAGTGTTAAATAAAGTATACTGTGGATAAGTACAAGTGTTAACTCCAAACAACGTGTATATGATAAAGTATTTGCGTCCAACGAGGTTCACAGGAAAACTAGACGGTCGTTGTACGTTGAAGTTGTACTTTCAATAGCACGCGCTTCAGGGAGTAAGAAGTAAACACACCATCCTCACCGGCATTGGTAGAGTACAGCCACAACTCGTCTAAATTGGTACCACCATCTTAACCATTTTTTCTGTCACTGTTCGTCACTACCGTGTTCCAAATTATAGGATAGCTCAATCGATTAACTTACGCAGAGGCTAACGTCGCAGCTTTACGTTGGCAACGCACCATTACCATCTGTAAAGCTTGGATGTGGTGTATTACCAAATACAATTGCTCATTTGCATTTAATATTGAAAATTAAAACATATCACTAACCTGGAGGTTGTGGTAGAACCAGAGTGATCCTGTGACCGAAATGGCGAACCATAGGAACAAGGTGAATACTGATATTTGGCTGAGGTGAAGAGCGTTCAGTACTGCCGACAGGACGACCGCCAGGGCGTGGCACAGTACTATCGGCAACGCACACCGATCGATGATATCCCATGGCACTTCCTGCACAGAGAAACTTTACTGTCATAACCAACCAACCAAAAAAAAACTAGCCGAACTGGAAAATTTCGTATTGCTTGATATTGATGATTGATTTTATTGATTGGCAGTCTGTGGAAAAAATTAAAATGTTACTTTTCCTATTTTCCCTGCAAGTTATTTTTGATTACCACCTTTGTTGTCTCTAGGCGGCGTGAATTTCTTGCCATCAGGAAATCCGTCTCGTGGTCTACCTTCCAATATCATAAAAAAAGTTTCCAAGTTTTTCTCTTTACCTCCTTCTGACAATATTTAATACAACAATAAAGAGGTAACAAAATTGGTCCATCCGTTCAGAATGGTGGAATTCCGTCCTAAATGGGGGTTTATTTTTATA
>NJDD01003024.1:4244-20364 GCA_002245505.1 Calephelis nemesis
ACCCGGGACTCGAACCCGGGACATCATGCAGTCAAGTCCAACAACTGAACCACTAGACCACAAAGGCGATATCTAATAATGATAAAAAAATAATAAAAATATCTAATACTCTATAAACATATCTAATAAGTTAGTTAATATAGTAAGTATATATTTTGGTAGGATTTCTTGGATTGGTAATACAAACGCATTTATTTCTTCTTCTGCATGATTATTTTGTTACGTTTTGATTAGAATGGCGTCGTAGCAAACTTTTTAAACAAGAATGTAAGCCCTTGCCTTAGTTTGGCAACGAACTTTAAGCGATTTTCATATCAATAGACAACGTGTTATTCTTACCAATAAGGAATACGTCTGTTTGTTTGTCTAATGCTGTAAATATGTTTAAATTATTGTCTTATAATGTTTAAAAATATTCAATTGTTTTTTGATTTAATTACTTTTGATGACTTATATTTGGTGTTCCTGTGGTATAAATTTCAATAATTAAATAGTCAAACTACTTACATGTTTGTCTTCTCTGCTTAGTAAATTGGACCCAACGAACAGAACTGTGTTTGATTCCCCGGCGAGGTTTTTATTATCTACTACAATGTGAGATGGCATTTCTATTTGGTTTTCTGAAACGACTAGTAGTTCTGGTGTAACCAATGGTAGGTCACCGAGAACTTCTGCAATTTGTTCCATCACGGGATCTGCGTTATTTTTCTTATATTCTTCATCAACCAATTCTATTACTTTGACTTTGTATGTTTGTACATTTTCAAGGATTAGTTGAATGTTAGCCCTTAAAATGTCTTCCGTCTGCAAAATAATGTTAGCATAAAGTAAAAATATCTTAATTTTTAAAAATTTGTGATCTATAAAAAATTGATTTGAATTTAAAGACATAATTAGTTGATCTAAAAACCCGTGAAAAGTTTCTCTTTTATAATAGGTCTTGGAACATTAAGGAAGATAATTTTCAATTTAGGAAAGTGAAATACAAACAAAATTTCGCAAAGTTAAGGGTAATCTTCATATCAAATTTAGGATATCAACATAAAGGCTAATACTATCAAGACAAAAATAGTATTAAATATATTTATTTACCTTCATTTTGCCCTTTCCAAAGTTGGGGACGAATACATTCTTCTCAAGAACAGGAATACCCAGAGGTAACTTCTTAGTAATGGGTGTAGCGTGAAGTCCTCGGATTTCAACACCTCCAGCTCTGTTATGAAAATTACAGTAGTTTTTGTATTCAGCTTTTAATAAAATGTGACAGAGACAAAAGAAAAAGAGAAAGAAAAGAAGCAGAGAAAAGAAACGTTATAATAATTTATTGTAATCACAAAACATAACACAGAATTATTTTTCCTTAATTATTAAAAATATACTGTTCACAAAACTATAAATCTCAAACTTTTTAATTCGGAAATAACTTGTTTTTTTACTTATTAAATTAAGATTTTAAAATTTATTCGTAAATTAAATTAAGCCGTTTTCATTCGTTATAAAAACGGCCGTACTCAGAGACGTTAATTGTATTTAATCATTCAAGTGGACATTTTCAAAACAAAATCGTGACTTAATGATAGATTTCATATTAAATTTTTTATTGCGGCCGTTAGATATCCTGATCTAAAAAACTATAACTTACCTCAGAACATCCACATAAGGATAAACCCGTACTTCAAATGACTGTCTGGTGGATTCTGGGTTCATTTTAGATATTGCCTCATAATGCATGGAGGTATCGATACACAGCCTTTCTAATCTGGTAGGCACGAAGAGTCCTCGTGTGTCGTTTCCGATAATCTTCATTTGCAACATACAGTCCATGAATGTGACCCAATTGTTGACCCAGGCTAAACGACCTCGTGTACCTTCCACGTTGCAACCAATGACACCACGGAAAAGACCGCTGCAAAAAATAAACTCAAATTTTATTATCCTGTCCTCTAAGATTTAAAGATTTCTCTCGATCGATTAGTGACAAGTTCTAGATTGGTTCCAGATATTGTTTATAATAAACTAACCGACCCGACGAACTTAGTATCGTTTGACATAAACAGCTACTAACAGGATGGACTAAACCATTGTTTTTCCCATGTCACCCACAATTTATTCGGTTTTTTCGTTATAATAATCTTCTCCTGACAATCACTTATACAATAAAAAAGAATTAGCAAAATTGGTCACTCCATACAGAAGCGATGCGATGACCATGTTAAATGAGGATTCATTTTTATACACAAATATACATGAAGGAACACAAGCAGACGCACCTTAAATTAAGAAGTATGTCGCCTTTTAGAACAAAGAACAGACTAGCGTTATTCAGCTGGGTTGTTAAACCTATACCATCTTTTTAATAAAGATAGACTAAAGTACTCCAAGGTTCAACTTAGCTTTTCATAGTCTATGACACCGTAATACAGACTTTTTTTTTTACTGAACTTAATATTACTTTAGTCTTTGTATATTAATAACACGGGTAAAGTAAGTACAACGATAAAGGGTTTTTACACACCCGAACATCCCATTGGCGAGCAATGATTGCATGACGATGGGATAAGATATATCGGTGGTACCGTTTGAGGCAAATCGTTGGCCTTTACAGGATTTTACCACCAAGTGAAGGTAAGGTAGATTTGCACACGTAACTTAAGATTCCGGTTGCAAGACAGCGTCCAGGCGTTTGTGAGTGACGGTGGTCTCTTATGATCAGAAGAGGCGCATGCTTGATCGATATCTTATACCTTTCATATCTGTTGCAAGTATCAAAATGTACGAGATTTTGTACATTACAGAATTTTAATTTACCTGTATTGGTATCCTCTGAGACGCAATTCTTTGTAGAAATCTTTGGTTAGCATGTGTTTAACATTAGGGCCGCTAGATTCTGGTGCAGCTGGTATGACTCGGTAATCCTGCCCAACGTTCTTCTTCGCATAAATTCTTCCTGTCACTATAGACGCGCCACTTTCTACGATCTAAAAAAGTATTTATTTAGATTGCGTTTATGCAATTACAAAATCTTAGTTTTATATGTCATCACCGGTAACACACACTAGTCGAAGACTTTCGACTTTAGGCTCTGCGGTAATTTGGACAAGAAGATACCCTTTAGCTTTCCGAACGCTGCCCAACCGAGTTGGATTCGGAGGTCGACCACATTCTCGAAGTTGGATTTACTTAAATGAACAGCTTGATCTAGGTATACTGATCAACAACTTCAAGAATTGTTCCCAACTTGAATTGGTATAGACGCATCGTAAACGTTGGACATGACTTTCCTCTTGTCTAAGTTTATCTTATGACCCACTTGTTGGGAAACTCTATCGTGGTCACCGATAGGAGGCCTGTATCCAGCAGTGGACGTCAGATGATGATGATCCTCAATAAGTTAAGTAAAAGGGATATAAAGTACTCTTTACTACTCTTCGGTCACTGATTAAAATATGGTTAATTACTTAACAATTGGCTAATTTCCAATTACTAAATACCTTTACAAATTTTGAGCAATATCTAATAAAAGAAAGAAAGATTCCGCCTATACAGGATTTGAACCTGTTCCCTTTTGTCTCAAGCCGACGAATGCTCTAACCATTTGAACTACTGAGGATTCTTAGTTTATTTCATAGAACACAAGTTTCTTACTAGACCTAGTTATATCTAGCCAGATTTAACTTGAAAACTATTCCTGCTTCATGTTGGCAACACACCGAGAATGTTTTGTGTATCAATTACCGATTATTAGAAAATCCGTCTTTCTGTTTGTTTTACAATGTTGTTAAAATTACACTGGGTAACATGATCAAAGAAGATCGAAGACAATCGAAGATTAAAAAAATAAAATACCTCAAAGTGGCCGCTTCCTTTTTGAATCATGATGATGAATTCGAGATTACCCTCTTTTGGTATATTGGTGGCTCTTTGGAAGCGAACATTCTCGAACACTACAGACACTTCCGTGTATAATTCACCCAGCATCATACCAAGAGTTTCCCAGACCATCACCAAATAGCCAGTGGCAGGGTATAAGTTGCGACCTTAAAAATAAAATCAGTAAGTTTACACCTAGTAAATTATCCTCTAATATAGTAAACAAGTGAAGATGTACTACGTTAATAATAATTTAAACGTAGTAAAACTGCAAAAAATCGGCTGCAAGAAATCGATATCAGCTAGGTACAAAAAATAAGCATATTTATTGATTTCTGTGGAATTCTATCACTAGATCCACACTTGATGGTAATAGGACCATCAAAGAAGTATGACGCTCTTTCAAAAAAGTCGCTTCTGTGGTCTAGCGTTCCGGCGACGTAACTTCTCGAGGTCCCGATACCGATCCCCAGGTCGGGCAAGTAAAAAACTAGAAAATATGTATTTTCAATTTTCCGTGCCCGGTTGGCGATAGGCTTCTTACCTATCACATTGTGGGACTTAGTGTCTTCGGCTAGTCGTGGATGCCCTGATTGTGCCTCAGGCAGAGGCACCGAGGTAGGCACCTTTTTGGGGTTATGGGCGTGAAGATACTTTACGTTTACTTTAATATGATCTTCAAGAAGTTCACACAGACCTACTTTTTTTTAATTTACACAGAATTTAAATTTAAACGTTCTATTTAATATAGCATATGATTTCTTACCATCAACGACGTGTCCTGCCATAAACTCACTGTCTTCATCAACGATTGACATTCTTACTGTTCTTTCTCCAGACTTCATCTTTTCTTGTACCTTATATGATGTTACGTACCTGATACAAACGTTTTTAATTAGATTTTTAAAAGTTAGTTAAACGTATTGAAGCCTATATATATAAGGCCCTTCTTATATCCTTCTATAACAGAGGTTCAAATTTTTAGACTATGTTTAGTTTACGCAATAAAAGATATCCACATGAACAATAACATGATTAATAGGAGTTTTTCTTAGTTGACTTAGCATAATATATGCTACGAGTAGCATAAACTTTATTCACTTTATAAAAAATCAATTAAGTAAAAGTAACTTTTTAAAGTAGATTTTAGTATAATCTGTCAGTCAAGTAGTCAGTCAGATTTAACAACAATGTGTCTTACCAATCTTCACTGTGTTCCCACTCTACAAGGTGAGAAAGCATTGGTGTGCCCTGAGACACCGGGAACTGCACTGGAGGGTAGATGTTCGCCAACTGCGGGTTCAATCCGATTTCATATAATCTGAAAAACAAAACCATTTGTCAGGAAGTAATGACTTCTGTGTATGGTGGTAATCCAATAGTTAACTACTGGGTTGTGTGTAATGAAACGCATAATAATATTTAAAAAGAAGATGTAACATTTGTTCTCTCTTTTAACAATCGTTGTGCAACCATAATTGTGAGTGTGTGTGGTATGTGTACGTATGTGTATAAATGTATCTGTGTGTGTTTGTTTTTGACTTCATTACTCCTTAGCTGCTACTAAAGAAAGAAACACTTGTACTGTTTTACTTATCACATAAGTAAAACAGTACAAGTGTTTCTTTCTTTAGATATATGAATATTTGGAAGTTTTACCAAGTGCCGACTATGGAAAATATCAAATATGTAAGAGTAAAATATAAAGTATGTTCGCATAGGACATACTTTCCCAAGGCCGTCAACAGTACGTGTGTGTTGTCGACATGGTTCTTCTGAGTGAGGGGGATGTTGATGACATCACTGTGGAGGGAGCGACGCAATATCGCCTGCAAAAGGCCATGTGGAGCAATCTCTATCGTCACGGCATTCGCGGGGATCAGACGAGCTGTTTCTTCAAACAATACCGGGCTCTGGAAATAAAAAAAAACCTTGAACCACTTGGCTGGTGGGATCTTTTTGGTAAGGTTGTCACATGCAAAGGACGTGACAATTCAGAATGTTTCCCGAGCTCTTACTTTTTATGCGATCGATTCGGAATGGCGGGTGGTGGGAACGTAAATCAGGGTTGTCACATTCTGTATCATTTGAAACACCTCTCATCACAACAGTTACACTGCTTACGCGGGATTAGCAAAATACAGCCAAATTCTATATCTGTTATACTGGATTTCCGCAAATTAACACTTGATTCAATAAAATATAGGCTTGCAAACATGATAGTTGCTTTTTAGACATTATAGTTGTTTTTTTGGCTCTCTATATAAAAAGTAACGACCTCCGTCTGTAGACATTATAGATATAATAATAATAATAATAATATCTCTGGACAAGTCACACAAATTGAATCTAACCCCAAAGTAAGCAAATTATATGCTTGTGTTATGGGTGTTAGTCAACGATACTATTACATAGAAATACTTAAATAAATACCAGAATACATTTAATAAACACCCAGACCCGGAAATGCAGACATCTAAATGTTCATCACACAAATGCCTGCCCCCGTCGGGAATCGAACCCGAGCCTCGCGATTCGTCGATGCAGTTAGGCGAGTACGCTAGCCACTCGACCAATGAGGCGGCCAATTATATATTATATTATTAGTTTGTTGTTGGGCAGACGTTATGGTTACAGGAATTGGTAAGAAGATGGTACCAATCCTTGAGAGTTTCTACTGAATACTTTACGAAATACGAGTAGTAATGACTAACTGCACTGATGGAATAATCTAGTAACCTAAAATACTAGTATAACACTAGTGGCGATGGGGTCATCACCTACTGGACTTGGATATATAATTATCGTTTGCTTATTTAATAAAGTTAGACAATTTGTCTCAATTTACAATGTCTTCTGGCCAATTCCGAAGTTGGTGCGTGGTTTTCAAGTTTGATGTTTAGCTGTCAAAATACTTAGGAAAATTTGAATCGGCCTTGAAATCAGTTCTAATAAGTGTTTTTACATAGAGCTTGAGGATCCAACGTCCGAAACCAGTGTTTTGTAAAGTGCTATAGAAATGTTCCTCAAATGCTCCGCATAATAAATAAATAAGTAGGCAAGAAAATAAACTTACCAAAAGATTATTGGTGTGATACTCAGCAGACGAAAGTTCTGCTTTAGCGTCTTTCCATAGAGCTTGAGGGATCGATGTTGAGACCCAGCTATCAGATCGGTGCTTAGGCACTGGTATCACCTCTCTCAAATATTTCAATAGCCTAGGACCTGTAAAAGAACAAGTACTCGTAAATCATTATTAAGCCCTATCTTAGACCATTTATTTTATATCTGACTTTGTGACGACAGGAGAGAATTTATTAAGCATTGTAAGGCAAAAAGGCGACAGTCAATATGTGTGGACAGCCAATACTTATCCAACTTTCATAAAAGAAAACTAGTTAAAAAATGGAGAACATTAAAGAAAAACACGGAGAGTATATTAACTATACATCTCTAGGACGGTCAAAACAATTTTCAAATTGAAAACTTTTTCAGTTAAAATGCGAAATTTAATTTATGATATATCATTCTATATGCTGGCTATGTAATCATCGAATCGAGCTATTTTGGACTGTCAGAGAAACAAAAAGCCATAGCTTGATACATATTAGTTTTCTTACCAGCTTCAGCAATGTATCTTGAATGGTATGCGATATTGGAGCAAGGGACTTCCTTCGCAAAGACACCTTCGTCTACAAGTTTCTTGACGAAACTCTTCATGACGTCAGCAGGTCCAGAGATGGTGCTAGAGTCTGGGCCGTTATGGCAGGCTACTTCGATTTCTGGAGGACACATTGTCTTAATCTGTGGATAAATATGTATGTTAGTTATTAGGTAGGTCTTAGGGATAAAATTTTGAGGCTATGAATTGGACATCTAAAGCAGGAATTTAAGTAAGTATATCAATTACTCTATTCTTTACTTTAATATGGCGAGAAAAAATATCATAGAGGCATGAAGCTTGCCTTGCTGGCGGTGACTTCTACCACTTTTTAAACCCCGACGCAAAAAGAGGAGTGTCTATGTGTCTGTCTGTGGCAGCATAACTCCCATACGGATGCAGTGATTTCAATTTAGTGTATTAAAGGTAGCTTATGTGCGAGTGTTCTTAGACATGTTTAATGAAAATCGGTTGAGCCGTTTAAAAGTTGCGGTGGATGAAAGTGGGCGAATTAACCGAATGTCTGCAAACGTACTCGGATATTTTTTGCTTTTTAAACGGAAATTACTTAGGTTCTTTTGTCGGTTTTTTTTTATTTTGAATGTTATTTTATATTTTATCTAGTAACGATAACGTCTGTAGGAGATGAAATTTGCAGCAAGTCTTGAATTTGCGCTTGCAGTGTTTTTGTTTGTGTATTTTAGTAGTTGCAGCCTATGGTTTAGCGGTAGCAGCAAAAGTGACTTTACCTGGGCGTATCCGAGTCCAACAGCAGCCATTGATCCTCTGATGAACTTCGTCTCAACAGAAGCAAGTCCACGGCTGTATGCAGCGAGAATCATCTGTTCTGCTGTGAAACATCCATCAGCATACGCACATCCCAGTTCGCCGACGCTGTGCCCTGAGAAAATATTGACATTCTTTTCAAACTTGCCTATTTCCTTTTGCTACGTTTCATCTCTCTCTTAATCTGCTCTTATTCCCGTCAGCTCGTAAGAGGTGGGCAAAGATTAAATGGGTCATCACCAACAAGACCACTGGTGCTGTCATTCCTGCCGCCATCATGACAGTGTCATGTTCCGGTCCCAATTGTAGGGTAGCTGGTAGATTTGCACATTAGTATGCCTAGCACCCTGGCCACAGGATAGCGACGTACCTATGGTGTTTATAGGTTACGGTTACCTCTTAGGATAAATAAAAAAAATATATTTAAATGTTTGCAACCTTCGGCATACCTTATTGGATGCCCAATGTTGACCATGATGTCATCTGCCCGCAAGAGGCAAGCATTGGTTTTTCTTCACTAAAATTGTGGTTATGTCTTGTTTATTTTGCGACAACCCACTACAGCCTTTTTTAATTCTTCTGCCATTGTGTTAAGGCTACTCAATTTCGTGATCCAGTTTTAGGGGTAGGAAGCCGATTATCATATTCACTGAACAAGTTTAACGTTCCGGTCATCTGCTTGTTTACTTACCAGTCCAGTAAAACATATTTTGTTTGATGACATCTAACCTACGCTTATTATGCCCGATTGCAATCACTAACGGCCCCTAGTGCATAAGTTTAATCATTCGTAGTTTGTATTATAAGTAAAGGTGAGTTACATTTAGTTCCTCAAAATGTAATATTTTGAGGAAATAACGATTTTGATTTGCAGAGAGTGTCCGTAGTCACAGTTGCAACCGACAGAGGTTTTATGTTTATCGGTTCTTACAAAAAACTACTGTCCGCAAAACGACTCGTGAATATAGGTACCGGGAATTAAAGTACCCGTCATGAGAAGCTGTAAATTATGTAAACAAACGTTCGGGAGTTAACAACATTTGGTTCAAAGATAAAAGTATTTTTTTAATATTTAATTATAAATTAATTAATAAATAATTTAAATATATATAATAAATTACGTTTGTTTTGGCATTTTTTTCGTGGCAAATTGATTTCCTTAGATGTACTGGGTACTGGCTTCATTATACGTTAATACACAATAACAAATAATGGATAAAAAAAATTAAAATTAAGACAACAATTAACAAAACTTACAACAATAACAAAGTGATAACGAAAAGATAAAAAAATTAACAATAACAACCAAATCCGCGATTTTAACAAAGCAAAGAAAACTTCAACACTCGCGTTTATTTCCAAAAGACGAACCGATGTTTTGCATTCCCGGCGACCGGCGCGTCCCCGTACCAAGACACTCAAACGTCAGTTGTTAGATATGATCCGACAAAATTAAATAGGTTGTTACTTTCATATAACCCGTCTATATTTTTATTTCGATTGAATATGGTCAGTTCATTATTGTCTCGAAGTAAAAATAATTACTTGGTAAAAGATGTTTGTTTACATAATTTATAGCTTCTCATGACGGGTGCTTTAGTCACTATGTTTTACTGTTTACTACTGACATTGTCATGTTAAGCTATTACGTAGTTATGTATTCAATAATCATAACCGCCAGTGTACTGACGAAGAAAAACTTTTTGCAGATTTTAGAATCTAGCTATGTGTGATGATTTTGGTCAGATTGATATTTGCAGATACCTGCTAAGCCAGATCTGTGGAAGGCACTTTATAGACAAGTTTGTGATCGTAGTTCAAGAAATATGCTGCCTAATACCTGATCGTAATCAACAGTAATCAGTACTTTGGGCTTCACTGGCTTCAGTTAATAGCCTCTACAAAACCAATTACATTTCTAGACTAGCCTATTTTATTACAGGCTGCGTGATCCAGATAGGTATGGTGAATGGAAAATATCTCCAGCAGTAGTATGTAATGACTTACCAATAATATAATCGGGTTCAATTCCAACAGCTTTCAGGACATCAGTAAGACCAATTTGCACAGCGGCGATACCGATAAAGGAGTTGAGAATGTTGTCATAGATTTTAGGGTCTGGCTCAGTGATGATCTTGGTCAGATTTATGCCTTTAGGTTCTAACGCTTTGTGACATCTAGAAACAATATTTTGTATCAGTTAATCATAAATTGTAGTAATTTTTAGATGTTTTTGGTTTTTTAAAGGAAAGTTGAATTCTGACATGAAAGTATATTAATCCTATTAATATTATAAATGCGAAAGTTTGTATGTATGGATGTATGGATGTTTGTTACTCTTTCACGCAAAAACTACAAAGCCGATTACGATGAAATTTGGTAGGTAGGTAGCTGAAGACCCAGAATAACATATAGGCTACTTTTTATCCCGGAATTCCCGCGGGATTGGGACTTACGCGGGTGAAACCGCGGGGCGCAGCTAGTTTAAAATAATTAAGTGTTACGAATATAAAATGACACGGAAATGGATTAATTTTGATAGCAATAATCTAAGGTTAGAATTAAAAAAAAATGAAAAATTTTCGTTTTAGATTCGTCCAACTCTAGCTATGTAAAATATAACGTACAGAGTTTACTATGAATTTACTGAGCCTTTACCTTGAATTGGAATAGATTACGTTCGGTAAGTTACATGTCGAAATCTATGACACTTGGTCTAAACATGTGTTTCGCTTAGTTACCAATAGAGGCGCTGTTCAAAGTTATCGTACAAATAATTTACAGAGACGGTAGCGACCATAGTAAACTTGACAAGTCGTAAACTCATGGTAAGGGCTCAGAGCCCCTATCATGAGCATACGGCTTATCAAGTTTACAATACTCACGATCATAAGTGTCACAGATTTCGGCACGTAATTTACCGAACTTAATCTATAGATTACGTTGGTATACCAAATAATGTTAAAGGCCTAGAGTACCACGAGTGTACGGCTTGTCGAGTTTACCATACTCGCTAGTGTCTACAAAAATTATTTGAATCAAAACTTTGAAAGCCTCTACTGGCAACTAGATCTAAATTTAGACCAAAAGCGTTATAGATTACGATACGTCAATTACAAAACGTAATCATACCAACTCACGGTAAAGGCTCTGAATTATATCGCAAAAAGCAATGTAATGAATGAGTTTGCAGTAGTTTTTGCAATTATAATTCCGTTTAACGTCGCAAAAAGCAATTAATTAGGATAGATAAGAATTTAAAATACTGTGTGAAAAACGTAGTTTTTTAACGTTAATACATATAACACTGATACGCGAACTTTACAAAGCTCACTGAAAAGTTATTCATGATTGCAGAAATTTCTATTTTGAATAATTTGAAAAAAATATCTGAATTTTAGATGGCTTAGTAGTTTAAAACGCTTTGAAATGTGATGGAAGTTAAGTCAAAAATTAAATTTTATTGAAATAAAAGCTGTAAGTGGAGTCGTTTGCTGACGGTATCTTTTGGAGTTCCATCTTCAGAATACTAAGATTTTACCAACTCCAAAAAAAGGGTAGGTTCTGAATTCAGCTGTATGCTTTTTTGTGTGTTTGTAACGTGATTGCTAGGCTAATAGCCACACCAATTTGATGGTTCTTTTTAAGAAATATATGTCAAGATAATAGGCAAATGTGTGCATTATTAACTGTAACTCAAAAACTACTCGTAAGATGTTGATAAAATGTATATGGGACCGTTTCAGTGCCTTTCTCTATTTTTAAAACATAATTATTAAATCGCGACGTGGGTACCACTGAAATAGTTAGGGTCGGTTTTTGCATTTTAATGCGCTTGGTTATAATGTTTTTTTTTCGTTCATACAGTTGTTGACACAATGGCATACGGTCACTTTACATAGAGAACATTTTTCCATTGAAATGTATTTTTTTTTACTATTATTTTTACTTAAAATTGGTTTGTCTTATTTTCTCGAATTATGTTTTTATTTAAAATTTAATGCATTATAAAAAAAAACATTAAAAAAATCATTAGAATTGAGAGCTGTGTTTAAAGTAGTGTCTAGGAAGTTACCTTTCGATAGCAGCAGCAAACACAGGAATCCGCAAGAGCTGTGTGGCCATTCCTGCCCATTGGGATCCCATTCCGGAGTAAACAAACCAGACTGGACGACGGACGCCAGAGAAGTACTCAATGTTACGACTCAGAGAAGTGGCTTTTACTGGGGTTGAAGCTGAAAATATTTCAGATTGTAGTCGTCGTTGTACTTTATTTTATTGGTTGGAATATGACGATTCGTTGCCTACCGCTGTTATTCTAGATGTTAGATATTAGACTATGGTTTCACCAGTGAGTCAATTTGCAGCAGCTCGGATTGGAGACAAAACCTTTTTTATTCTTGACCCCGTGACGTCAGTGAACTTATATTTTCAGGTAAACTTGCACACCTGTCCCAAGTTCCTAATCGTAGGATATGTAGTCATTTACCATAAGAAGAGTCACCTGTATCTTTATGCCCCATATCCCCAAAGAGGTATCCGAGAGTAAAAGAAGACACTAACTCCTACAATGTGATAGATGGCTAGCCTATCGCCAACCGGGCACAAATCCAATCCCGGCCAATGTCATTTTCTTAGAATATTGAAAATTCACATTTTCTATTGTTATTTTGTTGCCCGACCCGGAGATTAAAGTCCCAGCTCAAGAAGTTAAGTCCGACGCCAGACTGCTAGACCACAGAGGCGATCGTTCGCTATCTCACAGGTCTTGAAACGTCTCCATGCTATATTTTACTGAAATTGATTAAGCGGTTTAGGCGTAGGCAGCGTTGGTGCTACCCATATTATATTATTATATTCAATCCAGCGATTTAAAAGTCGCTTCTGGTTTTAAACTCTCAAGATTCATTCATATCTCAAGTACTTTGCCGTTTCTTTCAGAGAATTACCGCGATTTGGACCAGTGTCGGTAAACTTTATTTCTAGTTATAAAGCCTTCTACTATATATGTATCTATGATTACCGGGAAATAATTCCGAATTCGTCAGTATATTTTTATCAAGAGGATTTTCCATATGACAAGGTGTGGATGTATCTTCGTTTTCTTTGTCCTAATAATTATTATTTAAGAACTTTTTTAATCATCTGGCAGTTAGTTTTTCGAACTAGGTATACTTACTTAGGCTCATTGTCTTAAACTCTGTACCTTTTAAAACATCAAATTGTAGATAATTAATTTCAATCTTTACCAAAATATCATAGCAACAGTTACAATTTATATAATGTTTTACCTAATAATGTGTATCCCCTGACGACATGGCCGCCAATATCTTCACTATGTATAGAGTGCATCAGTCTAACTAATTCAGCATCTACAGTAGTGGATTCAAAGTAGTCCAATAATTTGGCGACTGCTGATTCTGTACGACCAGACGCACAGACCAAACGTGGCAAGTCATCTGATGGCAGACCATTGTTGACCTGTCAAATAAAAAAGAGTTTTTAACCATTATAGCAATTATAACAGTATTATGAAAGTCCATAAATAAATTCACCCTTATGAAGAAATCTAAAAGACGGGGGCAGTCATTTGTGTGATGAACTTCTATGAAGTGCTTGGCAGGAAGGCAGATAGTCTATTCTGCATAGCAACCCGGACCAACACGGGAAAAAAATGTTTTGTAAAAGCCTCACCTTGTCTTTAGCGTATTTCTTCAGCAGTACATGAGCATTGGCTCCTCCAAATCCAAAACTGCTGACTCCCGACATGCCCCTTTGCCAGGGTTGTTTATCTGTGACTACCTTCATGCGACCTTCAGCAAGCGCTGGTACTCCATCTCTGGGCTTCTTATAGTTTAAGTTTGGTGGAATGTAGCCCGTAGTATACGCAATACACATCTGAAAATTATAATATGGTTAAAAAATGTTGCGGTTGTCTCTAAAATCTGTTTACTAACGATAGTTGAACGTGACAACGTCATAAGAACGGAGGCCGATTGTGCCTCTTTGTCGCTCGTTCCGCGCTCTCGCTTGCACTTCAAGCCTTAAATGGCACGCCTTAGAGCGAGGTAACGCCGCATGAGTCATGTTTTTGGTGCGTGCAGCCGGCTCCATCGAATTATAAGACGTTGTCACGTCAAAAAAACTAGTTTTTGAAGTATCAAGAACGCAGTAATGAGCTGATATTAAATTGCTTATTACCTTCTTAGAAACATGCTACCAAATGTATAATCATAACTCCTTATCTAACGAACAGTTTTAATGATTCGCAATTTACAAGGAAATACATTTAAGAGCAGATTAAACGACATTGGAGGATAACCCCACTAAATTATATGTACAGTGTCCAAACTAATTTTCGTTTTTATCTTTTAATAAGAATTAAGAACGCTATTATTGCGATTTTTCTAACTTTTGAAGCTGACAGTTAAAACTGTAAGGTGCTTTGTGTTTAAATAATACACCAACTACATTAGTAAAAAAAAGTATCTTCACGCCCAAATCCCCGAAGAGGTAGGCAGAGGCACAACCAGGCACCCACGACTAGCCGAAGATACTAAGTCCCATAATGTGATAGGTGGCAAGCCTATCGCCAACCGGGCACGTTTCCAATCCCGACCAACATTTTGTTTTATTAGAAAATTGGAAAAATCCAATTTCTTTTTGTTGGCCGACCCGGGATTCGAACCTGAGACCTTATGCAGCCAAGTCCAACAGCCGGACCGCTCGACCACAGAGGCGACTACATTAGTAATTTGAAAAATATTTGATAGAGTAATATATGGACCCTTTATAATAATGGTTATGTTAAAAACTAATTTTAGGTTATCGCTATCTTCTTCGAACGAAAGTAATTGAAAGAAACAAAACATTATTAGTGCTGTCAAATTAGTCGGTACACGACATTTATACTGACTTTTAATCTATCCCTCAGTAAAAGTTGATTGAAAAATTAAAAAACGTCACATGTCTGGACTGTGCCCGGTTGGCAATAGGCTTTACCAACTGTCACTTCGTGGGACGTAGTGTCTTCGACTAGTCCTAGTTGAGAATCTGCCCATCTCTTCGAGGATATGAGCTTAAACATACTTTTATGCTTATCCATCTAAAGTAAGTATAGTTTGTGCACAGTAGAATCACCATCATTATGTATAATGTTCAATAGTGCTCATCATTATCGTGTTACCGTTTTGAAGCCGATGTAAATGCTGGTAGTTTTGATGTGAATTGGCATTCTTATCACAGGAGCCGTCTGTTACAATTCGGTCTTTTCCGACTCGCTTAGGATGTGCATTACTTATTTTTTTTATTGAATGGATTCCCAAGAAACTTGTAATGTTAGGTATCAGTTGCTATATTACCTTGGCAATAGAACAAAGTCCTGAAGCAGGTTCACTATGTCCCAAATTGGATTTAATTGATCCAATACTAAGAGGTTCAGAACGTCCAGTACAGAATATTTCATCGATAGCATTCAATTCTTCTGGATCACCCACCTTAGTACCTGTTATTTGACAGAAGTGATACTTGAAATACAACAAGAAAATCGGATAAACTCTTAACCACCGGGTATGAGTCGTATAGTTAGCCTTAGGTTATACTGATCTTTAAGGGTTCAAATCTTAGGTGAAGTATTTATTTCAAAAAAATAGATGCCTGTTTGTCAGATTGGTAATTATTTTCATTTTATTACTTACTAGCTGACCCGGCGAACTTCGTACCGCCTTAGCGTAGCAATGATAGAATGATAGAAGAATCGTAGAAACTACTTTATTTTGTATAGCTGACCTATCTTACGTATGA
>NJDD01003024.1:21414-33130 GCA_002245505.1 Calephelis nemesis
TTGGATTTGATCGATCCAATACTAAGAGGTTCAGAACGTCCAGTACAGAATATTTCATCGATAGCATTCAATTCTTCTGGGTCACCCACTTTTGTACCTGTTATTTGACAGAAGTGATAGTTGAAATACAAGAAATACAACAAGAAAATCGGATAAACTCTTAACCACCGGGTATAACTATACGATAGTTAGCCGTAGGTTATACTGATCTTTAAGGGTTCAAATCTTAGGTGAAGTATTTATTTCCAAAAAAATAGATGCCTGTTTGTCAGATTGGTAATTATTTTCATTTTATTACTTTGGTCGCCTCTGTGGTCGAGCTGTCCGGGTGTTGGACTTGACTGCATGAGGTCTCGGGTTCGAATCCCGGGTCGGCCAACAAAAAGAAAATTGGATTTTTCCAATTTTCTAATAAAAAAAAAAAGTTGGTCGGGATTGGAAACGTGCCCGGTTGGCGATAGGCTTGCCACCTATCACATTATGGGACTTAGTATCTTCGGCTAATCGTGGGTGCCCTGGTTGTGCCTCTGCCTACCTCTTCGGGGATATGGGCGTGAAGATACTTTTTTTTTATTACTTATGAAAGTACATGTAAAAAGAATGACAGATGAAAGATTGATAGATGTAGGTGCCCGGGGAGACATAGTTTGATATTCCACGATCAAATCGTTCAGATGCTATCCTGAGGTGGTGTCAGTCTCCGACACCGGGGTGTTTGTTTGAAAAGGGTAATGATTATGGGGGAATCCAGGCAGGTCTGCCAGCATCGTGGAGTTTGGCACTCGATACTCTCAGCCTACCTCGTAAGGAACTTGTCGTGAAGATATGTATGTGTGTATGTATGTATTATTTAAACATTTCTAGCAGATCCGGTAAACTTAATACTGCTTTTATTAGGTGTGGTATAACAGCAGTCACCTTGGTAGACTTAATTTTAAATAATTCAAGAAATCTGTTGGAATATACATCCAAAACGACTACAAAATCAGTCCAATAGTTTGGTTATTTTCAGTCAGGACCAGAAGTTTTGGTAATACTGGGTACGAGAGTCAAAAGAAATATAAAAGACAACTCAGAAGCATTCTAGAAATATATTCCATTTTTTTGCAGCATCTTAGATGTAGATACTGGTATGTACAGTTTTTTTAGTTTTATAATGTGTATGTTGTTAATTACCTGTTCCGTGAGCTTCAACAAATTCTAGAGTAGATGGATTTATCGAGCACTCTTCATAGAACTCACTTAGCAGAAGCTTCTGAATGTTACCCGCGGGATATGTGATACCTTGTTCCTTGTATCCGTCGCAGTTAGTCTTCGCGTGTAGTATTTGGGCATACACTCTGAAAAAAAAAAATATTTTGCGATTGGTACTTTATTTTAATACCATTTCGACATTAATTCGTCATTTTAGTATGTGTATTTATATGTAATAGCGGTCGCCGTTGGTCGAAATTCGACCATAATAAATTTTAATATCTTGTTGATATGAACGCCATCTTCATTTCTCAAGACCAACTACTTTGTTTTCAAACTTTTTAGTGCACCATCTGTGATCTTTTATCTTTATCATCAATATATTTGTTTGTGTGTGTCAAATGCATGATAGTGTGAGTAATGTTTTATTCATTGATTTAATGTAGTTTATAACCATTATTAATGAAAAATATAAGCTGGAAGTTAAACAAGTAGACTGACGCAGAGGTAAGGAAGATTTTTATAAACACCAAAGGTGGTATTAGTACAGTGCTAACCAGAGGATCTCATAACTCCATCGTCCACCAAGCTAAGATGTCTTAGATTTTGAAAGTTTCTGACCCTGCTACTAACTCCTGGACGTCTCGTCAAAATCATTAGAAAACTTAAATTTGCACTCGACTACATTCACCAGTCAAAAAAATTTTATAGACTATCCTAAAAGCGCGTGTCTATATAAAGATTTGATTCATATTAGAGATGTTTAACAAGGTACAGGGTATCTCTCATATCTTAAATTCACGCGTCTTAGTTACTGCAAAAATCCCTTCTTGGGCTCCCCTACTATAATTACTAATGATATAGCTAGGGTTGCCAACCCAAATGAACATTTTAACAAATCGATGGCAGAGATGTTATTTCAATAGAAAACTTGTGTAAATATTAATTTTTATTTATAAGTTCATATAAAAATTATTTTCGAGCGGCATCTAATATTCTATAAAAGGTTTCACATGCAAAATTAGAATTGTGTATTAGTAACTGGCGAAGGAGGTAGATTTGATAATGTTTATTTATGATAGTAAGTTTCGATTTAGAAAAAAAACGGAGATATTATTGCATCTCGGGAGCTCGGGAGATTAGTCATCATTACCGGAGTCTTCAGGGCGTTCTGGGAGGGTTGGGAAATTAAAAATACATAGTTCCGGACCTTATGTTATGACAATAAAACTACCAAATGAAATAAAATCAGAGACGAATGACCTAAGGTTTTCAAAAAAATTAAAGAAATTCTTGATACAAAAAAGTTACTATACTGTAAACGATTACTTATTGGATAATCTTAAAAGTGAAATCTAAAATAGATCGGTCCGCTTCAGTTTGCAACACCCTAATAGGGTTACATATGTCCTTCAAACAACTGTTGGTAATCATTTGTAATAACTTTGTGACATATGAAGCAATAAATGATTGATTGATTGATTGATTGAACCCTAGATATAGCGTCAATATAAGGCACTGGTATCAGTCTTAGAAAGTTGTCATAAAATTGTAGTACTGTTATTTTCTTCGAGAAATAAAACAAATAACATCATTAACGAGGTTTTCTATAATTTGAATTTAATTTATTATCAAAAATCTTTGGAAAGACTCTATAGTATGTATCTTCACGCCCATATCCCCGAAGAGGTAGGCAGAGGCACAACCAGGGCACCCACGACTAGCCGAAGATACTAAGTCCCACAATGTGATAGGTGGCAAGCCTATCGCCAATCGGGCACATTTCCAATCCCGACCAACATTTTTTTTATTAAAAAATTGGAAAAATACAATTTTCTTTCCGTTTTATGATCCGGGATTCGAACCCGAGACCTCATGCAGTCATGTCCAACACCCGGACCGCTAGACCATAGTATAAACTCTATAGTATGAGTGTGATTGAACCAGCAAGAGATGTGATGGAGATTTCTAATTTTCATCAAAAAAAAGGTTTAAATAGTCCTTAGTGCTATCGTTTGTGTTATTATCAAACCAAAGGTCAATTATAGACGTACCTTCTAGAATCCTTTGCTTTTTGCAATAAGCAAACAACAATGGCTTCAGAACGAGCATAACCGTTCGCGCTGTTGTCAAAACTTTTACATCTACCATCAGGTGATAATACTCCCAATCTGAAATATCATATAATCAGTATTTTTGCCAGTGTTGGTCAGGATCTACTGAGTAGAATAGACCATCTGCTTCTCTGCTGGGTAAGAGGCGAGCACTGATCTAGCTCATTACAAGCTAGACCACTGGTGGTAAAGTGCTGTGCAGCAACTTGCCCAGGTTGGGATCCACCACCTTACCTATTTCTGTCGTCATAAAGACTATGTCAAGTTTCTGTCCGGAGGGTAGGGTAAGCTGCTAGACTTACACAATACAATGAGCTTAACTCATGGGCACAAGAAAGTGACGCTTAACATCTTTGGCGCCTATAAGCCACGGACATCTCTTACCATCAGGAGAGTTGTGTGCTTGTTCGTTGAACTCTTACATAGAAAATTGAATGGCTAACTTCATTTTTTAAGCGGTAAAGAGAGAAAAAGGTTCATTATTTTTAGTGTGGTTCAAAACTTTTAGGAACTATTTAAGTTCTGCAGCAATAGAAGAGCGCATGTCACTTGAATACTAATTTTAAATACCAGCGCTTAAAAACACTGAAAACACATTACAAAAAGCATAAATACTGTTTTTCATGTAAAATCTCAATAGTATGGCGATGAAATCATTAAAATTCTAGATCAATTTTAATACTAAAAACTATTAGCAAAAAGTCTACTATATTGCTCGTTTAAAGTATGATACTAATAATGCAGTTGAAAATGTTGGCGCAATTTATTCATGTTTCTACAATAGACGAGTGAGTGGTCGTCTGCTCTGCGCCCTTACCATGAGTTTACAGCTTGTCAAGTTTACTATAATCGCTACCATCTCTGTAAATTCTTTGGAAGAAAATTTTGAACAGCGCTTCTATTGGTAACTAAGAGAAACACATTTTTAGACCAAAAGTGTCATAGATTTCGACACGTAACTTACCGAACGTAATATATGCTAATACAGCTCCGGAAACCTAAATTACCTAACTTGTAATTTAGAAATAAGGACTTACCTGGAGAATTGAAGAGATACATATGGATGTAGACACAAGTTGGAGCCTCCTACAATTGCAGCATCACAGTGTCCGTCCCGAATAGATCTATACGCATGCTCCATGGCGTATAGCGAACTGGAGCAAGCTGAATCCACAGTGTATGAAGGACCAGTGACTCCAAGCCAGTAGGATATCCTATTAGCTAACATAGCACGAGAGCACCTGTAATAATAATTCTAAATTATCCTTCGTTTTTAGCTAACTCAAAAAGGAGGATGTTAAAAATTCGTGGTTTTAAGAAAGGTAGGTCATGATTCCGAGATCGTCGAATAGCGGAATCAATTGTTATCTTTCATAAAAAGAATAACCAAATTGCGACATAGTACCTAATGGGGTTGTTGGAATCAATTTTTGCAGCCTTAATTATTATGTTGAAATTATATGAGTATTTTCTTTCTTCTTATATTTAAAAATCAATTGCTGTTCCTTGGTCATATAAAATACTAAAACAGCTAGGCCGATTTGGCTAATTTTGGTTTTAAATCATTTGTGGAAGTCCACGGAAGGTTTACATATAAGAAAAAAAAACAATGCGATGAAATTAGAGAAAACAACATTTTAAGTTTTCCCATACAAACAGAACGTGTGGAACGAACTTCACCGGGACAGCTTCGCACGGTTATGAAATATAGATATAAACCTTCCTCTTCAATAAATTTATCTATTAAAAAAACCGCATCAAAATCCGTTTCGTAGTTTTAAAGATTTAAGCATACAAAGGGACATAGGGACAGAGGAAGCGATTTTGTTTTATACTATGTAGAGAAACCAATAATCAATGACATGCATGTTTTATGATCACTTAGTTATTTAAGGGATTAGCGATCACAGCGATGCACAGGTCCAAAGATGAATACCAAACAAAAATAGACATTTGTTTGAATAATACTCATGTCGGTGTTTTATGGTTGTCTCCTTTTAATAATTTTGGCATTAATTTAAACAATGTATATTCAAAAATTAATACCGTTTACTGAATCAATCTAAAACAATTAAGTATTACGCCTATTTGGAATTAAGTACCTACTCATTTCTTAAATGTAAATATAAGTTATCTATCTGATTTTCATCTCAAATCTTTTAATTGAAATTAAAATTAATTTAAAGAATTAAAATATAACAGAAATATTATATATCTTATAATCTTTATATATTATATATCTTATAATTTACATATTTTTTTTCTCTTACCCGGTGACACCGAATCCGTTGACCTGCATTTTTTCGTAAAACCAAGTTTTTTCAGACTCCGAGAAGCAGGCACCAATGAATACACCAGTCTTTGTTCCACGTAGTTCTTTTGGATTTAGACCTAAAAGGAAAAACATTTTTATTATTATTTATTGTTTTTAATAGAACTAAAAATTGTAATACACGGGATATTTTTGTTAAGTGGTATGAACAAGCTTGTGTAGAGCAAAGATATGAAAAATGTTTCCAAAGAATCAAAGATTTGAACTTAGAATGTGTTCTTGGACTAAAATTTACCGCCAATATAATATTAGTGTTCAAACTGGTGTTATAGTCTAATGCACAAAGAAATACCTAGGTAGGACAAACAAGTGTAGTAGTAGTGTAGTGTTTGTGGTTCTGAAACGTCCCAGAACTCTTTCCCCAGTAATTTTCTGAACTATTTTTGATGCACTGATACAATTTTATAACATGTTCCTTCTTTGTTTTTATGAAAACAGAAAAAAATTGCTAACCCTAAGTTGTTTGACAAAAATAAAAATACTTTTCGAATAGTTTTCGTTTTCGCACCTAAATTTTTTTTATAATATATGTGAAAACTAAGATTTTTCTCTATACAGCCTTAACATGCCCATAGTGTGTTTTAGCTCACGTATTTGTTTTCTTATTGAGTACAGAAGCCAGAAAGTAAATTTATACAGCCTTTGTGATAAAAAAGCAAATTATTGTCATTCTAATTCCAAATAACCAATTTATTCTAACATTGTTATTGTTATAAATAATTCATTGTACATTTGTTATTAGCGCCTTAGTAATCATTGTAAATTTTACATATTATATAAGGAAATGTGTGGTATATTAATTAACTTTTCGATAGAACAGCTAGCGTCAGTTTTTGTCGTTGTCGTGCTCCACTTTTGAATGTAGGGTATAACGCTAAAATAAACATATATATAAATCATACTAACCAGCATCTATTACAGCTTCATACGCTTTTTCCAACAGAATTCTGCACATGGGGTCCATAGTATGGGCTTGTTTAAAGTGAACCCCAAAGAAAGAGGCGTCGAATCTATTGACATTGTTGATTTTTCCCGTTCGTTGCGGGATTTCTGGGTGAGTGAGCTTCCAACGACGTCCATCGCCAGAAATGAGGTCCACCTGAAATTGTTATGTGGATAAATAAGGAAGGAAACAATATTTATCACGTTTTATTTCTGTGTATTCCAGAAATTTTAAGAGAAGGTTGAGAATAAGCATTGTCGTTTGTTTACCGTAAAGTGATGTAGCTAAATATTTAAAAAGGTACAGGGTTCGTTCTCCGTGTCGGGTAATAAAATAAGACATTTTCTTTATCTTAAATTACTCTTTAAGGAAACAATATTCATCACTTTTTATTTCTGTGTATTATAGATTTTTTCAGAGAACGTTGAGAATAAGGTTTGTCGTTTCATGTCGCTTTAGGTTTAGGACGTATAAAAGAATTTATTCAAAGAAGAAGAAGAGAAGATTTTATTCAAAAATATTGTTCAGTAATTTAAGTTCTAGCCCTGATGATGCTGTAAAAAGCGAAACCGGTAGGCTATTTATAAAATAATAAAATGTAAGTGATACGTAAAACAGTACAAGTGTTTCTTCATTTAAAAATACGTATAAAAGAAACGATCTTTAAAATCGACGCAGCAGAGCCCTTACCATGAGTTTACGGCTTGTCAAGTTTACTATACTCGCTACCGTCTCTGTAAATTATTTGTATGAAAACTTTGAACAGAGCCTCCATTGGTAACTAAGAGAAACACATTTTTAGACCAAAAGTGTCATAGATTTCGACACGTAACTTACCGAACGTAATCTATACCAACTTATGGTAAAGGCTCAGTTGTTAAGTTATACGTAAGTGTTGTGATGATTCCCTTTGGCTTAAATAATTTGTCCATTAACTAATCGCCACTGTGGTCTAGCGGGCCAGGTGTTGGACTTAACCAAGTCCCGAGTTCGGTTCCCAGGTCGGGCAACAAAAAAGTGCTTTTTCTGTTTTTTTAATTAAAAAAAAGTTACCCGGGATTGGAAGGGTGCCCAGTTGGTGATAGGCTTGCCACCTATCCCGTTGTGGCACTTATGCCCGATTTCACCAAGAGCCCCTTTATTTAGGGGACCTTTTAACGTGTTTTAGGGGACGGTTTTATATTGAAACAGTCCCGTAAGTAACATTAAAAGGTCCCCTAAAGTGTATGGGCTCTTGGTGAAATCGGGCATTAGTGTCTTCGGCTTGTCGTGAGTGCCATGCAGAGGCTCTGCCTAGCTTTTCGGGGATATGGGCGTAAGACGTTTGCTTTGAATAATGTTGTAACAAGTTCAATTTCGTTTGATAAACACGTATAACTTAGTCAGTTAAGTCAGTATACATAATTAGTTAATTAGTAGTCGAATAAATTAAAATCACAGTACAAATTTTCCATAACATCCATGTAGTTCGTCGCAAATTAGGGTGTTGATTATGGCCCTCTTAAATTGGAAAAGTGCACTTCAAATAGCTGTAAAATGACGTCATTTGTATTTGCTATCTCTATTGTATTTCTGTTGGTCACTGGAGATAGCAAATATAAAATGTAATTTATTTAGAAACACTTGTACCTACTTTCCACAATATATTTTATTATTTTTTATTTTTATAATTTAGTTAACCGGTTTCGCTATACAAGCATCATCAGGGCTATATATAACAACTGAAGTTTTGTTGAAAATAATACCGTCTAATTGTCACCTTCAAAAATGACACAATTTAAATAAATAATTTTTTTAAATATTTTTTTAAATAAAAACATACTGAGTGATGACATTTGTAAACAAATTTGAATTAACTGGGTTGACACCTTAGATTTTTACCCCAATAATGGGGAAATTTTCCCTTAACTAAGTACTAATAATGATATTTATTAAACTAAATTCTAATATTAATAAATGTTTGAAAAATGTAAATCAAATTAAAAATTAATTATTCTAATAATTGTAAAATAAAATAAATAAATCAAACTCCTTCGGTAAAAACCACATTGTACAACAAAAAACATCTCGAAATACCGAAAATTACAAATGATGTTAAAAAAAAAAATATTATAAATGTCAAATTAAAACGTTATACATTACAAAATTCAATAGAAATATAAAATAATTACAATAAAATAAAAGGAAATGTCAAATGATTACGCTAAGTAAATATAAAACACGTCATTTGACAGCTATTTGATGTACACTTTTACATTTCGAGTTGACAACTGAGATACATAAAATCAGCACCCTGCTCATCCTACTAATGCGAAAGTTTGTGAGTATGTATGGATGTTTGTTACTCTTTCATGCTTGAATGGCTGAACGGATTTGTCTGAAATTTGAAACAGAGATAGATTGTGTCCTAGATTAACATATAGACTACTTTAAATCCCGATCGCATAACGGGTTCCTGTGAAAACGCGGTTAAAACGCCAGACCACAGCTAGGTATCTATCAAGTTAAGCGATCAAGTCCTATTTTACCTTATTGAATAAGTTCTCCTCCAGATGTTTAACAGAATCAGAGTCTGGAAAATATCCAGCTATTCCTGAAATCAAGACTTCATCGCCAGGTGGGGGATGCGACAGTCTATGTCCTGATGTTAATCTGTCTTCGGATATTAAAATTGGAGCCATCTGAAAAAGTATGTATTATAAAAAATACTATAATTAAATAATAAAATGTATTTATAAATAGGTAAGAAAGTATTACATATTATTTGTTTTTGCTATAATTTGCAGACTTGTTGTGTCTCGGATAGACGTGGTACTAAATATTACTATCAATATTAGCAAAGCACTTTTAACACCACCCAATGAAGGGGTTGTATTTTTTTAGAGATACAAACAAGGAGACAATTTTTCTAATAGGAATGCGATACCTAGAGTGAGCAAAGACGTAAACCTAAGTCCCTATTGTAACCTTACCAACAAGTCTAACTTTTAACCGGAACACGACAATTGCGAGTACTGACGGTTTTGCGACAGGAATCACGAATAACTCATTAGTAAATGTTAAAAGTCTTTTGTTTTTAACTCGCTGCTTTAGGGGATAGTGTTGCCTAACGTCACCAATTGGTCGGTGATGTTAGTGTAGTGTAGTGTAGTGTAGGCTCGGATTCGATTCCCGACAGGGCAGACATTTGTGTGATACACATTTACATGACTATCTTTCGGGCCTGGGTGTTTTTTAAATTAATTCCAGCAAGTATTTAAGTATTTCTATACATTATTATCATTAGTACTATACTCTATTTTATAGTACACCCATAACACAAGCAAATAGTTTGATTACTTTTAGGGTTGGATTAATTTGTGTAACTTGTCCAGGGATATTCATTTATTTATTACTAGCTGTTTTCGCGAACTTCGTTCCGCCCGTTCAGCTTGTATGAGAAAAATTTAAATGTTATTTTTTCCAGTTTCCACACAATCGTACAGGATAAAAAGTATCCTATGTCTTTATCCCAGTTCTCAGCTACCTCTCTACCAATTTTCTGCCTAATCGGTTCAGCAGTTCTTGAGTTATAAATAGTGTAACTAACAAAGCTTTCTTTTGTACATATAGATTTTCTAGGTCTAGCAGCTTGGACTTCTCAGTAAGATATTGTATGCTTGTATGAATACAGTAGAAACATAAATATTTCCAACAGGTTATTTATTTCAACTTTGTATTTTTAAATAATGCAAAAGTTGGAATAATTACTCCATTCGTATACATAATACATTGGCATACGTAATAGCTGTAGGTAGTTCTTTGACTTGCTAATAGTGTAAGCCCTCTAGCTTTACGAATAATTGACTTTTACCATACATATTTAATTAAGTTTTAATTTTTGTACGTAATATGTTTTGTTAAGCCCAAAAATGAATTATTGTTCTTCGTTGTAATAAACCTGTGGTCTTATGTTATATGGATATTTCTGATGTTAGGCTAAGTATTTACTGTCTTCTTTTCCACTCATTTTCCCATTATTAGCGGTTGGCCTTCTCGTTTTCATCCAAGTTTTGGTCCAGGTCCTCTATGTAGAATAGACTATTACTTACAGTCACCTTTTCTTACATTCAGTCAGTCCTGCCTGACAGACCGTAAGAGGCTAACAAAAGTAGAATGGGGAATCACCGAGAGGACCATTTTTGTCGAATGTTATGCTGCATTTTGCCCGGAGATCCTCCGCTTTACCTATTTCTGCCATGACAATGACAATGTCAAATTCCAGTTTGTACACTTACAAGCGGCTGGTGACCGTGACTTGGCTCTCCCAAGGCCTGAGTCCAGCAGTGGACGTCCTCCGGCTGATGATGACGATGGTAATGATGATACTTGCACAGTTGACTTAAAACCCTGGCCACAGGACAGCGATAAACCTACATCTATGGTGTCTAAAGGCTACGGTTACCTCTGACCAGATTAACAATTTGCTTGCTCGCTGCCATGTATAACTTTTCATTATGATATTATTATAATCGAACTCTCTATGCTTATATATGTTGTAACTATGGCTATATCTACAACAAAGTGGTTCATAGAGCTAAATGAAACAAGTACATGGCTAAGGAATAGTAGACAAAACTGTGGCCTATAGATCAATGGCAAAGATGTCGTTAATTTAAGTCCAATATACGAAAGAGGATTATTATTATTAAGAGTTTATGTAAACCTACTCAGAGGATCACTGCGACCTAACTAGATCTATTATGATCACAACTCTTACTCTTTAAGCTTAGATCAATACCGCAAGGCCGACAGTTTCTAAGAACTGTATAATGCTCTTGGGTTGATCAGCTTAAGATCTTGGGGATTTATTAAGTGCCCCTCAGATGCTTATTTCTAGCCTGAATAAACGCAGGACAGTCGCAAAAAACATGCATTGCAGTCTCTTTTGCTTCAAGGCAAGAACTGCAGTCAGATATATCTGCAAGGCTCATTCTGCTAAGGTGTTTGTTTAACCTTCAGAATTCGAACCAAGAACCTGAGCTTTTTCTGATGCATACTGATTGCATCGAAGGAAATTTCGCGTTAAACCCTGCAACGAGTGCCTTTGAATGCTCTTGTCCTTCTTCTTGTTGAGTCCATTCATTGAGCAAG